>VYZS01070711.1:1672-34592 GCA_013400695.1 Neodrepanis coruscans | reverse complement strand
CTTTCCCACCTTCCCCCCTCGCCCCCCTCATCGTATGCATGAGAGGTGCCCCCGTTGCCGATGGAGGTGGGGGAGGTAGCCAGAGGGGGCTTGCCCTGCATTTGCAACACCTTTTGCCTTTGCTCAGGCGCTTTTCCAGGCAGATCGAGGCGACAGGAACGCTGCCGGGTCTGCGCGCGGGGAGCGGAATCTTGTGCTTCTTTCCATCCACACGCACAGCCTCCTCCCGGGCCCCGAAGGGGACGCGCTGGGCTCCTCTTTTTGACTTGCAAGACCTGAATCCGCTCTAAGGTTGCTAGATCTGTGCGTTATTCCCACATCCCTCTCCCCCTCTTCCCTCTTCTCTTCCTTTCCCGAAGTGCTGTTGTTGCATCTCCTGTAGCTCCCGAGCCGCGCTCAGACCCCGCCGCCGGGTGAGGGGCCCGGGGGAAGCTCCCGCGCTCTGCAGACCCTCCACCGGCGCCGCCGAAGGGGGACTTTGCCTGCGGATGCAACCAATTAATCCCGCAGCTCGGCGGGGGCAGCGCGAAGCCTCCCGCAGCCTTTTCCCTGCCTCTCTCGGAAGTCACGATTGAAGAGTAGGGTTGTTCACGGAGCTCGTGAAGCGAGCTTCCGCGGGCTTTAAACATGTTTACTCCCATTCATTTGGCATCAGCCCCACTGCCAGGAGAGCCTTCGAGGGGCTCCAGACACAGAGGGAGCTGAGCACCAGAGCCCCGAGCCGGAGGAAACCCGTCTGCTTTGCTTCCCCCTCCGCCTTCCCCGCTCCAATATGGTCCCGTACATTGCACAAAAAGTACTTTGGAAAGCCATAAAAGCGGAGACCCCGATTTTCTCGCTCTGCCGGCGGTGACACTCCACCAGACCGGCTGCAGGCTCTGTCCCCCTTCCCACTTCACCCCTCTTGCTCCCCTCGCCCAGCCCCAGCAGCCGACACCCACTGGCTCTGTAGGTTCTTTTTTTTTTTCCCTATAGTTTTGTTTTTTTCTTCTATAGCATTTGCATGTATAGAAGTGGAAGAAAAGCGCGTCTCCTTCAACGTGGTCAGCTGAGTTATGCAGTGCCTGCGAGGCTCACCGCTGAGCTGGAGCACTTAGAGAGTCCACTCGCCACCCTCCCCTTAACCTAGCCGTGAATTATAAAAGCTGAAAGGGTTTAAACTGGTTTAAATTAGCAAACTGCATTTAATTAGCTTTACCACATCCTGTAACCTGAATGAAATGTATAATATTTGAGACTAGAAAAGTTTTATGGTGTTTATGATTCACTGAATAAATATTTGGAATCCAAACTCTCAGTAATTCATACCCAGTTTTAACAGTTTTAAGGACTAGTTATTTACTGTCAGGCAAACGAACTAGTTAAGAAAATAGCTAAAATAATCAGTGAGTGTTGACTCATTTTAGAATTGGGTTTTTGTTTCAGGTTTTCTTTGGTCCGTTTTTTTTTAGGTTACTAGTTTCATATTTAAAGAAACGTCTACATTTCCAGCTTAATACAAACCTTTAGTATAGGTGTGAATAGAATGCTGACTACAGAACAACGGAAAAAAAAAAATTTCTTCTCCCCCTCCAAAATATTTGTGGCCTTGAGGGAGAAATAGTCTCAGCTTACTTTACAGTATTCTCATATTTAGCTTTTTTTCCCAAAAAAGTTTGTGCTAGAAACTATGTGTGATAATTCTATCTTGCTATAATGAAATGCAATTGCAATTAAGTGAGTAACTACTATTTTTGAATAACCATTCTTACATGAGGGAAATCAGTCATCTTCTTTAAAAGAAGTGTTTCCTGCTATAACTTACATGTTAGAATATGCAAACTTTTCAAAGGTTTTTTTAGGCAATTATAAGGGAAGTTAAATTCTTTTATTGGACAAAATAGATTTTTTTCTTTACCTGGAATTGTTTACTTTTTCGTGTTGCATTTTCAATATTATGTTACTTAGTTATATTGTTAATTCATATATTTTAAGCAACTTCTGAGTTATAGTTTATCAGTCAGATCATCTGGGTTACTTGTTGCCTCTTGCCACAATAGCATGTTTTCCTGTATTTAGGAACCAACTGGTGAACCATCTCCTAAAAGACCAAGAGGAAGACCCAAAGGAAGCAAAAACAAGAGTCCCTCCAAAGCAGCTCAGAAGGTGAGATTATTAAAGAGAAAGAGTTACTAATGCTGTTTTTTCATCAACTGGTAGCAAAAAAATCCAGTCATTTAGACAGTGAATTGTAGGGTTAGAACCTTTTTAAAAATGGAAGCTACATAAAGTAGGAATTTTGCATTTTTAAAATTAGAATTGACATGAAGACCCTAAGTACAGTACTTATAAGGGCAGCTTGGTTTTTGAGTAGCGTACAGATTAGTGAAGTAATGTATTTGATGAGAAACCATTGAGTCCTATATCTAGTAAAGAATTCAGTGTTAAATATATTATTTTTATCATTAAGATTTTTATAAGAGGAATGTTAATTTCTTGGCCACTTGCAGTTATTACTACTACAGACCAAATCTGTATGTTAAGGCTATGTGCTTTGTCAACCACAGGTTAATTAGAAGTAAATCCAATTATGTGTTGATGGAAATAAGTGCACATATTGAAATTTACAGCTTTAAAATGTGGTGGTAAATTAAACTGTGAGTTACCGTACAAGCCTGCTATATCTTGTTTAGTAATCAGTTTCAAAGAGACTTTTACTGGAAGTGCTATATGTCTTCTGAGCCACTGCTACTTGATGATGGGAGCAAACTTTTATTCTGGTGGCTCTGAATGTATTTAGCCATAGGAGAAGCTCCCTGAAGTCACTGCATTTAGTACATGGTCTTTACATCACAAGTACAGTGTGAAAATGTGACTTAATTTTATTTCAATTGAGGAAAGCACAGCATTAAAAACTGTGTTATCAAGACAAATAATACCTTTGTCTAAAAAATATTTTAGTGAAGGCAATTAGTTATGTATAGGCTTGAAAACAAACATGGGAGATTTGTTTTATGTTGATGCTTACACAGCAGTTTGCACTATTTTACTGGTACTAAATTGGGAACAAAACCTTACAAAATCTGGTAGTGAACTATAGTGCTTAAGTGTATCAGTATCTTTTAAGGAGGTCTGTGACAAAACGTGTGAGAGATACTTGTGTCCTCATCTAATTATGGTTCATTTTTCAATATGCCTGTCGTACTGACCATATTGTTTGATAGTTTTCAGTGTTATAAATTACTATAGCAACTACTGATAAATATTAATTCATTAGGAGGTAAGTATGGTTTAATCTCTGTTTTGTTTGAAGTGTTTTAAATACTTGTTTAAGGTACTTTTCAACTCTTTAAATTCAAAATAATTTTTTTGGTGGTGGTAGTTGTTTTTGTTGTTGCTTTTTTTACTTTGTGGGCTGGAAAAAATTACTCGATTCTATCAAGATATTCATGAGTTAGTAAAACATGCTTTACAGGTTAAGTATTAAAAATATGTGAAATCTATTCTTCAAGATAATGGCCTTAAAATGTTACTTTTTTTTTTCTTCATGTAGTAAAAGTGTTCCTCAGAATGACTTCAAAAGAGTTCAAATTTCACTCTTTAAAAGAGAGAGAGCATTTTTTTAATTAATCTAGCAAATCCAAATGTGAGCTTTAGTATTTTAAATGCTACTCCTAGGACTGTTGGCTTTCCTAGGAGAAATATTTGTTAGAAGATTAGATATTAAGTAATTCATAGAAATGTGTTTTTAAAAGATGCTTCTAAAGGAAATATTAGCATTATTTCATTTATATGAGTGATTTGGAAATCAATATAAATGGAAAATAAAAACGTTCATATATATATGCAGATTTATCGAATCAAGAGTTTTCCAGATGATTCTGGTACATAGTTCTATTTTTTGAGTATAATTTACAAACAGAGAATTTCCTTGTAAGACTTTGATTTTCAGAATGCATCAAGTTACTGCTCTAATTAAAGGAAACCCTTTTGGGTGTTGAGAATGTGAAAAATTCACCGAATGCCACATGACTTTTTTACAATAAAAAAAACACTTTAAGGGGTATGTAATTGCAAGTCTTACTGGTTTCTGGGTTTATACATAAGGTATATAAATGTTTGATAAATCCTCTAAAACATAAAGCACTTTTAAAACCTTAGTAGAAGAAAATGACTGGGATCACTTTTCAAATAAATATTTTAGCTCTTTTTCCAAATTGATAATTAGCTCTCTCTAAAATGGTTCAACCTCTCACCAGGCTTCTCAATGTATCTTTTAATGTAATATTAATTCCAGTAGTTTTTCTAACAGTAGTATGAATGGGAAGGTTTTGGCATTGTAAGAAAGGTTCATTTGGTGGTGAGGGTATGACCTCTAAAAAGAGTGAGCTATATGTTTGATTTTGTGGTAAACATATTTATACATGCATATGTATACATACCTTTATTAAGACTTTCTCCAGCCTGTCTTAACTCTCAGAAGGTGAACTGTCTATCTTGGCTTAAGCCCCTCTACATGTGAACCTGAGTACTCTACACCCAACTGCAATTTGCTGGAATTTCTAAAGAATAGTGTGTGCCCTGTGTGTTTCAAAGGGAGCTCATTGAAATGCTTTAGAGTGTTCACAACATGTTAGATAAATGTCGACCAGGAGAACCCACTGAGCAGTCATGAGAAGGCACTCATGATTAATTGATTGGGTGTTCTCTTGCAAAGGATTACAAATCACAATTAAAAATGTATTGCACAAACGGCAGTGAGTTAAAAATACTCCAGAAATGAGGCTTTGTTTTGTATACTTCAAAAAGAAATTACCTTTAAATCTGTTTATGGACAATTTACCCTAGATTCATTTGTGCTGTGTATTTAAAATTTTTGGTTCACAGGATTTTTTAAATTTTTTTTTTTTTTTTTGAGATTTCAGAGCTTCTATTTGGTCTTAGTAAACTGGCCTTGGGGCATCTGAAAACAAATTCTACTTGTTAGGAAATTAGAAATGTGAAACTTGACAATACATACAGAATGTTGCGAAAGTAATTGAACAGCTAATAATATGGCAATTACACTAATTTTGGGTAATATGCTGCATTTTTTTTTAAGCCTTGCATATCACACGTGCCTAACTTGTTATAAACCGGACACAGAAGGTAAATACAGAAGACCAAACCATTTCTCACTTGTTTAATTTTCAGAAACAGAAGAAACACAATGTGTTAGCAGATGAGAAGAGCTAGATACAAAAATACTCCTGATCACCCTGGACTTGAGTCCCCACAATTGGGTTGTTATTGCAGTCTATGTCTTTAAATAAGTTATTCTGTTACGAATTTAAAATGTTTGTAGATAAAATGGCAAAATGTGAAGTGATTTTTTTCCTCTAAAACAATTGGCTTTCCAGGAAAATCCTAGTGTGGACCTTCCTTTTTAATTTACTGGGTGTTCTGTGATTGAGTTTTATTTGTTAAACTGAGCTGTGTTCCCCGTCTGTCACATTTCCCTTTCAAGGGCTTTTCTTTATTTAGCTTCTGTAGTTTGGCTTGACAAAAATACTGTATAGGCATAAATACTCTCCTGCTTGGGAGCACAGAACAGATTTGTGAGGTTAAAAAAAGGAGTGATAGCTACTATGTGTTTATCTTTGAAGAAATTGTCAAGGGCTGCCACAGGAACATCCAATGGTAAAAGCTCTTTGGTAAAATTTACCTTCAGTTAAAATATTTTAAGTTTTGTTGTAGTTATTGATGTAGTGAGATTCACTGAAAATACCTACTGAGCCTGATGTCATCTTCTGAAAATCAGAACTTGTGATCCTGTGTGTGACTACACGTGCTACTCTCTCTACATTACATGGCCAGAGTTTGATATGTAAAGATGCATGTGTCTGCGTTAAGCAGTCCAAAGGTAAAAAAAAACATGAACCAAAAAAAACAACCTCTAGAAAAGCGCGTGTGACCAGGACTCTGCCCTAAATTGGTTCACAAAAATCCTGTTATCTTCTTCATGCTTCATTCATTTTCACCAACATCAGTCATTATGGGCTTAAAGGGAAAACAAGGTCAGATTTATCGAGTGATTGCAACATAGTTATTGCACTTAAAAAGTAAGAGATCTCAAAATCAGGTGTTCTGAGGAAATCAGGTGTTTTGGGAAAAGCCGAAGACTGACTCTTATTTAGAATTAAAATGGATAAAACAGGACATGGAAAGTGTGGTATTTTTGTACTTAGCCAAACCTCAAGGTTTGTTTAAGAGTGGTTTGGGTTTTTTTTGACTAAGTAACTGGGTTTTTTTGAAAGGGGCACACTTTCCTGCTCTTTTGACATGCTTTAACAATACTGATCTTCCTTCCAAACTCTCACTTATTTCACCTGACTTCCAGCTCTGAGACATTTTGTTTGAGATCTCCGGCAGATCAGTTTGCAAAGTGGATAGAGTTTTTCAAATTTGGATTCTGTTGCATTTGAGGTCTTCTTGACAATAGATAGATGCCCAAAGAGCACTTTATAGCCCTTCAATTATTTATACTTGTCTTGTTAATTGCTTTCAGTAGTACAGCCTCAGTTTCTGACTGCGCACAATGCATTTTTATAGCAAGGAGGCAGAGATGCTGGGCAGTGAAGTCCAATGGTTGCTGACAGGACCTTCTTGGAAGCAGGGCTTGATGGATCTATGGTACTGGGCATAGGTGGATTGCAAATCTGCCTGTGGACTATTATCTTACTTCTAGGCACCAGTGACTGGAATTGCAATCTTTCTCACCTGGGACAAATAAAAAACATTTCCGATATAGATCATGCCCTTAAAAGTGAGTAGATTTAGTTCTGTTCCTAAAATGTGACATAGCAAAACCAATGTATTCATATTATTTTTTATAAGAAATTTCATATTTTTTCATTAAGTGTATTTTGTGTTGGACAACATACTGTCCCTTCTTTAAGTGTGGTGATTTCATGTCTTAGCTGTATAGAGTGAAGTCATGCCTCATAGCATAGCACCAAATGTTAAGAAAAAACTGACTAGACACTGCCTCTGGGTGACCTGGGGCTCTTGTTGGATTTGCCCCTAGCTTCAGAGGCAACACTTCAACTACAGCCAACAGACTGGTGTTTCTGATGATGGAAATACCTGTTCAGAGGAAAGGCGATGTTTTGGCACTTGCGCATCCTTCACTTAATTGAAAATTATATGAAGAAACATTGCAGAAATTAGAAGTCTTGTGCTGTTGAAGAAAATATAGGCCATGTTTATAAAATGCAGGCTAAAAAAAAAATCCGGAGACAAAGAGGTGGAGTATTTTCCTAAACTTCATGTCTTTATCATTGCCACCATGCTGGCACTACTTCTTTTGTTTATTTCAGACGTATTTTGTCGTTCCGTTCTCTTGGAAAGGAGATACAAATATCCACTTCGGAAGTTCTTGTAATTCATTTTCTGTAGTTTAGTCTGTGAAAACCTTGCTATTTACATACAGAATTGCTCTGTACCTAAACATGATCTCTGGCATGCTTAACTGTTTGCTCAGCACACCTCTGGGAAAGATTTGGTTTTGATAAAAAGTATGGGAATATTTTTCTTCTGACATGAGGTGGAAGTAATATACAGCAGGACTATAGTGCCTTTCAATCTGAAAGGTCCCCGAGCACTTGACAAACCAATACCCAAACTAGCCAGCAGGAACACGAGTGACTTCTGACATGGTAAAGTACAGCAGTGCTCATTGCAGGTGGTCACACTGCATGACAGTTTGTGACAGGAAGCACTCATGTTCACTTTCCTATCAAATTTGACTATACGTTGTAGTTAAACTTATATTTTGTATCAGGTTTGTAGGAATTTTAATTGTGAGACCAATATAATTTTTGTTTCCAAAAAGTTAATTCTTTTTTAACAGAGTTTTGGAAAAGGGTCTTCTCTTCAGATGTGGTAATACACAGAAGAAAATAAATGGCATTAGTGCTTCAATAACATGTCAGGTGTTGATTTGTTAAGAAAAATTTTAACCAATATTTTCCTTTAAGATTTATGTCCTGTATTTCATGAACTAAACATAGATGCAGGGGGCTACAGCTTTTCAAGACTAAACTAGATACTTTTTTTTTTTGCATCCTTCAGGTTATAAGATATAAAGAAATGAACACTTACAGGAAAAGAAAATCTGAAATAGACAGCAACAGGATATAGTACATGCACTTTCTCAAGTATTCTCATAAGAGGGTTTCACCTTACATGTAACACTGGTATAAACGATTTAAGCTCAAGTTTACTCTTTTAACAAGTCTGAGTGATAATTTTGCCCTTTAGGAGTGCGAATTTTATTTTTCACAGCTTTCTTATTGCTGAGGTATTTATTTCAAAGTAATTGAATTTAACTCACAGAGCAGGGGTTTTTGATAGACATTCTTCCACTAGTTCCTCAGCTCAGATTCTCTTTTAGAGAGATCCAGTTTACACAGCATTAGGTTACAGTATATGTTACAGGGATTGACCAGCAAGTGATTTAATGGCACAGTTGATTTCTAAGGGCAAATCAAATACACGTACAGTTAACTGGAAAAAAAAAGCAATTCATGTGTACTAGAAGTCTTCATTCTTAGGGACTTTGCCTGTGGTAAGTTCTGCTCTGACTAAAGGTGGTGGCAAAATCCTCATCACCCTCAGTGGAAGAGGATTATTTACATCATGGGGCGTATGGATGGGCAGAGCCTATCTAGAGAAAATAACCTGAATTTTTAATTTTAAACTCTGTAAGTATTTTAGTGTAGTGCACAAATATTAGTAGCAGTAGTTGTGGTATTCATGGTGTCACACAGTGAATTAATGGAAGGATCTGTAAGATAACCCATATTTCCTTTACCTTGAGTTCCAGGAACAACTGCTGAGCTTACGTGAATATACCTGTCACTTCCATGCTGTTTCCTTAAACCTGAAAAGGGAAGGTGTGTTTTAGACAGTAAAAGGTTTACTCACAGCTTAAGGATGTGCTTTTACATGGAAAATTTCACGTGAAACATAGAGAAGTTATTTCCCAATATGAACACAGATATGTTCATGGTGATATTCTGTCATAAGCTGTTTCATGCATGAATGTAATGAAACTAAAAAAGGAATTGTAGTTGCTAAAAACTACTTTGACCGGGCTTGAAACTGGCTGTATTTTTAGTTTAATATCTTCAAGAATTTTTTGATAGCCTGTGAAAGACTAGATTTGATGTTATTGAGTGTTCTCAAGTTTCCGAAAAATACCCTGTATTCCCCATCCACGTGTTCCATGGCTGGTCTAGGCCTGGGCACCCCAGGCTTTACTGTGGGCAGTGAGCAGCTGGGTGTGTGTGGGCATGCTCCTCCATGCCCCTGGACACAGTGTGGATCACGGCTGGGGGGCACCCTTGGGCATCGATGAGGCATTGCCTGGCCACACTGGCTAGGAAATGTCAGAAAAACTAACGTAATCACATTCTACCAGAAAACACATAGATCAGACAGGGAGCCTGGTGCCACCCAAGAGATATAATTGTAGCTAATGTTACAGGAGAAGAGTTCCTAGTTACCAAGGATGTTAAGTAATGCTGAGGTATAAAATATGTTGTGTTTCTTTTCACTTTACAGAAAGCAGAAGCCACTGGTGAAAAGCGACCCAGAGGCCGACCCAGAAAATGGGTAGGTGTTTCACTTCCAGATTTATTTGCGGTGTTCTAACCATGTTATTAAGTCCATTCTTTTAGAGAACAGTAATTTCTGCTTTTGTAAAATTTGTAAAAAAGAGCATCTGTCTTGTTTGTTCTGGTGGAATGACTAAAGGGTTAAGATAGCAGAGAACCACAGCTTCCTACCTTTAGACTCTCTGAGTTTGCTCAAGACACTTTACAATTAAATGTTTGCTGGGAGTGAATATTTATGTGTCTCTTATCAGCATAAAAAGAGGCACAACTCTTCCTTCAAAAGAGAGTAAATGAGATAACTTGTTCAGTAATTGAGTAACAAAGGTTAAAGGGACACTATCAGACATCAGAAGCTGATAAGATTCAGATGTAGTGTGCACAAGATAATGTTTAAAACCAAAATGTCTTTGTCCTACATTGCCTGGAAACATGCATGTTTTCTTTAAATCCAGCAAGAAGGAACACAGATGAACAGCAGGATGCTTGCACTTAGAATTTAATTTTTCTATTCAGAGCTGTTTTCGTGCCTCATATATTTGTAGTGACTGGTACTATGTTTCATTAAAAGTTTCCCCTTTCCCTGGCCCCATTTAGTCTGTAGATGTGTCTATCAGACACATGTGTTTTTATTCTTTGACCATGAAAATATTTCAGTCTTGGATACTTGAAATTCTATGTTTTCACTGATGTTTACACCTAATGAGGGTCTGCCTAGTGCACCTTTTGTCTCCATGACTTGTGCATAGGCTTTCATAAGAAAAGTAATTTGGATGTCACTTGGAAAACATGATTGAGTATTAGAAGATACAAAGGTGTGGCTGTGTGCTCCATCACAATTTAACATTCGTGATTTCCCTTTTCCAGTTCCCTTTACCTGGTCAACATTTTTCCTTAAACTTCTTTTTCAAATCCACTCCCACCCATCTCAATTTTGATCTCTTATTTCACTTTGCATTCTTTTTCCTCTCTGCAATCTTGGTTTTTATCCTGCATTTTGTTCAGTTCTTTTGCATAGCTTTAACAAAGTTGTAAAAGTACATTCTTGAAAAAGTTCAGACAACATCAGAAGGTACTGGAAACTTGCTGAGGTTCTCCACAGTATTAGCAGCTAAACACAGGAAAGTTGGCTTTAACAATCTCTTTAAGAACTAATTCTGTAACATTGTCTAGTGATAACGTAGCCAGGATATTTCTTTGGAGAAAACAGAGCATTGCATACTAGATGAGTTGCTTATACTTGTAGTTTTTAAGTCAGGCAGGTTTCAGGTATATGGAGAAGCTCATTGGCATTAGAAAAAGAGTTGGCATATTAAAACATACCTGTGCTGGTGATCTTCTTGTAAGAAGCTTGCAGAGGGCAAATACCAAGTGCAGTAAAAGGTGGATTGGTTCCTGTCTGCTTCCTCCTATCTGGTTCAAGCCTTGCAAGTGTGGATGCTGAGTGTTGCTTCTTTGATCCTAACTTGTGTCCAATCCCAGGGAAAGCAGCAGAAATATCTGTTCTATAAGAGTAATTAATTTATAACAGATAGGCCATCCCCACTGAGTTAGGAATGTGTGACAAGTGAATAGGGATGGTTGAAGGGTTTGGGGAAACGGGAAAAGGCAGCAGTCTTTAATGTTTAAAGATTTTTTCTTCCAAGCATTTATAGTCAGAAACTAAGGTGAAAACGACTAAATATAGCATTTGTAGCATCTTCTAGGCTGGAATGTTTCCCTTTTCTTTATGTTTGTATCTTTACGAGTAAGAAAGAATGGACAACATCAGTGGGGCATTCAGTATGGAAAGGGCTGTTTGTCAGGTAAAGAATCTAATTTGCAGAAATGGGAATTACTAGTTATCTAGTGGATCTAGTATGCATTATTTTATAGTGAGACTGATTCTTAAATCACTTGTTTTTTTGAAACTAATGTGTATTTTCAAACTCACTAGAACTTTGCCATTGTGCATGTTGAAAGTGTAGTCCTTTTATTTTCTTAGTTTGAAGATATGATTGCTTCTTGTGATTTTCAGAAATAACACTCCTATCTGCAGCTTGCATTGAGATAATTCTGCAGACCATGATAATCAATATACCTTTCCTGCCTCCAACATCCAGTGTAAATTAAGTTCATGGGTTCCTTCTCAGTGCATGATGAAATGGAGAGTGATGTTATAGTTTGCTCCAAAAAGAAATGTGTTTAAATTATTATAAGCCATTATAGTGCCAGCTATAAGCAAGGCTTATATTTGAAATCAGGAGAGGTTTCTGCCTGAAAGCAGATGGTACAGAATCATCCTTTCTGAGACATCCAACATGTACTCAGAAAATGTCTCTTTTTATTATTCATACTTTAGTTTAATCCTTAGTGATTACATTCTTCTTTAATGCAGTTTATTTATATGTTAAGCGTTAATGATGAATCCAGTATCAACAGAAGTAAGGATTATGTAGGTTTGTTTTTTTCTTGGAGAGGGCAGAATTCTACATGGCAGGTATTTTCCTAATTTTGTAACCCCTTTTTTGAGAATCTGGAGGTTCTGTGTCATATGTTGTTCATCAAATTGTAAAGTATTATTTCTGCTGTTTCCTTCGATATGCACATGCAGAGATATATGAACTACCAGTCCACTGTAGAATTCCAGTAGCTGGTCTTTCTGCTGGTTCAAATTAAGTATTTGATGTTTGTGACTCACAGTTTATTTATTTATATATTATTTTTTAGAAGAGAATTAAATATTTTTTGACTGGTATAAAACTGAGAAGGGGATGGGAGAGCCCAAATGGAAGAGGGCGAGTAGCCCAGTTTATCAGTTTATCACAAGTACATGAGACATCAGATGATCTTTTTAATGCAGCAATGTATACTTTGCCAAGTTGTCAAAGGAAAGAAGACCCTTAGAAGACCCTTGTCAGTAGAAAAGACGTTAAAGAGCAACAAAATCTTCTGCAAATAAATATTCCTCTACATAGAAAAGCCTTCTAAATGTCGAGAGCTAATTGAATATTGTCCTGGAGATAGCAAAGTCAAACAGTTGGGAAATGAACATATTCAGAAGAAACACATACCTGCTGCTATAAAACTCATCTTCACTGTAGATGGCTGCATGCGTACAGGCTGTAATAGGCTTTAAGTCCTATTACATATTAATCCTCTTCGTAGGGACCTTGGTACTCCTTAAGTTTAGATGTTTTATTGCACTAATATATTCTAAGATTTTTAGATGCATCTGCATTAGTATGTTAGGTCAAATCAGAAGTGTGGTTTGGAAATGCATCTCCCCACTTACTATATGCATCGTGTAGCAGTCCCAGAGCTCATTGGCTGGATTCCTTTCAAATGGAACAGAATTGGAAGATGTGCTGCAGAAGTGCATTCAACCCATAGGACTAGGTTAGAGTGAAATAAAAACTTCTTGAAAGGTGCGTGGTGTGGACCTCAGCTCCAGCCTTTTTTTCTTCTGTGGTTCGTATTGTAGACTATAGCCTTTGATACTTGAAAAACGCTATGAAACAATCTGGTTTTTATTAGCAGAATTATTTTATGTAGCACAGATTCATAGTCATGGATATTCACATTCCCAGAAGTCAGTGAAGGGTTTGTCATTGACTTCATCAGTGCCAGGTGTTTGCCACTGAGGTCTGATGCTGCTGCTTGTGAAATCACCAACAGTTTTGCCATTGGCTTCACATAGCCCTTTGTAAAGAGCCATCAAAGGTTTTTTATTTTATTTATTTAATTTGTGTATGGCTATAATTTAACTGAAAGGAAGGACTTAAGTTTTATGATATATGAATAGATCAGGAAACTAAGTAATCAGTAATTTTGCTGTTTATTCCAAAGAACTGCATTGAAAAGCCCTGAAAATTTCATAGGCTTCTAGTAGTCTCAGGCATCAGTTTAGTGGTGAAACCTGAAACCTAGTTCTGAAGTTGATGCTTAAAAGGGTATTTGGTTTTTTTATTTACATTGGTTCTGTTATGTCTTTAGGTAGAAGTTTGGGGCATTTCCACATTGCTTAACTTGAACCACAGACTTTCTACATGGCACAGCAGAATTGCTCCAAACCTCCAAGAAACAGTTTAGAGTTTTTACAGCCTTGAGCAGGACTTTGGTGAGGAGGAGAGATGGCTGATGCCATGCCAGGTGGCTGTTTTAAAGGATGGATAGAGGCAGTTCTAGAATCTTTATAATTGTGACAAAAGATCATCAGTAACTTTCTGACCAGTGACATGCAGGATGTGTGTGAAGCATCCACTTGAGCATCTCGTCACTGATGCCCAAGTAACAACTGTGATTTGTTCCAAAAACTTCTTTCTCTTTCAACAAATTTGTTTTCTGCTAGATAGTATAGATAGCACATTTCGGGTTGATAGAAGTTAATCAGGAATTTACTTAATTTCCTTAAGCAGAAGATTAATCTGATCCAGTCATGATCATGAAGACAAGCTGAGAGCCTGGAGAAGTGTTTGGGCAGACCTTGCAGTGGCTGCCCAGCACCTAAAGGAGCTGGAGAGGGCCTGTGGTGATAGTGATGCCCTAAAGGGTATGCCTTATATTTCTGGGGATTCACTTTAGCTGGGTGGCTTGAAAACTAAGGGCCCATAAAGGCCTGTGTTCAGATGTTAGCATCTTCTGTATAGATAAAAGGGTAGCAAGACAAAACATAGGCTTAGGCCTCCCAGGTGTGCCGTAGATGGAAAGGGGGCAAGTTCTGGGAGGAGACAGGTAATAAGGGACACTCTTGTTGGACACTTAAGGGGCATTAGAGTTACATGGACTTTGGTTGGATGGTATAATGGGTGGTAGCTAAGAAGTTTATAAATTTAGAGAGCTTGTTATTCTTTCTCTCTTTGTATTGTTTACAGGCAACAATAGGACAAGGTGGAATGGCTTTAAACTGTAAGAGGGTGGATTTAGGTTAGATATTAGGAAAAATTCTGTACTGTGGGTGAGACACTGGAACAGACTGCTCAGAGAAGCTGTGGATGCCCTATCCCTGGGAGTGTTAAAGGCCAAGTTGGATAGGGCTCTGAGCAACCAGATCTGGTCAAACATGTCCCCATGGCAGTGATGTTGGAACTAGGTGAGCTTCCAGGTCCATTCCAACCCAAGCCATTCTATGACTGTAGTAATTTTTGAAGTTTTCTTTTTCAATGAGGGCAGAGTTTCACTTTATACAGAAAGTCAGTTTAAACAGTGCCAAACCGTGTTTAAAAAAATCATTACAAAAGTGCATTTTTGTAATAGCTTTTTCTTCAGATTATTTCCCAGTGCAATTTTGACATAGCTGATCTATCAAACCTTAAACATGAAATCGGCAAGATGTGTTTCTATGACAGCAGTTCCAAAAGGCCCATGGCAGGACGAGGACTCCTAGTGCTCATTAACTTGTAAGATTCTGAAAATGAGGTTCTGAATTCTGAAGAAATACGTATCAAGAAAATCTCATTGCCTCAGACGACCCATTAATGTTTCGATGACATTTCTTGACCATATTGAGCCTTTGCACACTGAAGTCAAGTTTCTGAATCAAATTTCTATCTGATAGTGACATACTCTGTGATGTGAAGCCATGTAACTATTTTTTCTTATTTCTCATACAGTGCAGTCATTTTTGTCTCATTTGAAGTCATGGTCTAGGAGGTGTTTAAAGTCTTGCAGGCTTCCTCACTAAATGCTAGAGAGAGAGAATAATGTTTTGAGATGGTAGTCCATCCTGCCTTAAAGAAGGCTTTGTTATAGTTGTAGTGAGTTCTCATCTGGAGATAGCAATCTTTTGACATTATGGAAGACAATGCAGACAATAAAATAAGACACATATATGACTTTTAGATAGCAAAAGCGGTATATGAGAGATTCCCCCCTTTGATGTGTTGCTTCCCTAAGTGCATCCTAAGCTAGGATAGAGATTGCTGTTACAGGAACAAGTTTTTGTTTAATTACTATCTGGCCCACTTGAAACAAACTAAGATTGAGGTAAAATTGAAGTGACATGTATTGGATGATGAATGAAAAAGTTACTATGTATGTAATTATAGATGATAGCATAGATAAAAATTCCGTTTCTTCTACTAGGAAGAATAACGTTACTTTGAGTCTTTACAAATTTTGACTGCAGTATCTGTGGGGATACTGTTCTTTGTGAAGCACATCAATAAAACTTTGCCTATGTTGCTGTTATTTTAATTTTCCAAACTATCTTAGCTTCTTTGTGGAGGTCATAGATACTCTTTTGTAATTTGGTAATATAAAATACTTTCTTTCTTGAACATTGTTTACATCTATGTAGGCAAGAATGTCACCTGAGAGGGCTCATTGTTTCACTTGTATAAAGAGCCTGAAGGGGCTTTTTATAATTACAAAAAACAGACTGTTGACCTCTCTCCTTTAAAATTCCTAAACTTAATAAGTGGATAAGGACCTGAATTGAAAGCCTTCGAAGCTTTATACCTATACATTTACTTTCCAGTTGGGATGGTCTGTAAGTGAAATAATCTCTCAAAACCTGAGAATTTTGACAAAAGCAGTGGTTGTTGAACTTTTCTCCTATGATTAAATAGATTCTCTTTCCTTCTTTTTTTGCATTTTTTTTTTGTTTTGGTTTTTTTTTGGTTCTTTTTGCTTTTGTGGTGTTGTTTTGTTTTTTTTTTCAATTCAACATTCTAGGAAAGTAAAAATAAACATCTTACATTCTTATACCAAATACATTAAAAGAAATCAATAAAAATACGATCTGTCTCTCCAGTGTTCAGAGAGGTATGTGTCTTCATTTCTTTAGAAGATTGTCTAAGGAAATAGTGTCTTTCCTTGGAATTTCAGAGTCCTGTTCCTTATTGGTATAAGTAGGTGTAGCACAATTTATTTGAAGTATACAACAACAGAAATTTTAGCCACGATATTTCTTTTCTAGAGTGCATTTATATTACCAAAAGGATATTTCACTTATTCTCTAATTCATTTGCACTTCTGTTAAGGTATGTTAAAATATACCAGTTCAGCTAAAAGGTATTTTGACTTCAGCTGACATTTCAGGCACCTTAAAGGAAAATCTTTTATTCTGTTTGAGGTCCAAAGAGGAAATTTTAACAGGCAAAAAAATGCAGAAAGTAAAATTAAAACATCTCTAGTGGAAAGCAAACTGAAATTCTGAGTTACTTCCTTTTTATGATCTCAGATGATGGGTGTTCAAGAACTTTAAAAATTAGTTTCCCGATTGGCCGTGTACTTTGATTTTATAAGCCTCATTGCCTATTTTACATACGAGGAAACTGAGCACTGAGGCTGTTCACAGCAACATCAGGAGGCATTTTTGCACCTGTGATTTTTGAATTCTTAGGGTTTTTTTCACTAGCATGGTTATTGGCAATTGTGCGTCTGAGTACCTGACAAAGAAAGCATACTAGATTGTGAAAATTACAGGCACTCATTCTTGCTTCTACAATTCCATTTTCACCATTGAAAATGTTATGAATGCAGAAAGAGAAGCTGGGCCTCACCTCCATAGAAAGTGTACTCCACAAGGTTAATTGCCTTGCCCAGGGAAATCTGTAGGAGAGCCAGGAATAGAACTCAGATTTCTTGGCAGCCTGCCCTGTGCCTTCAGCTCAAGGCCATCCTCCTGCAGTAAAGCTTGCTTCAGAACAGGTTGGATGAGGCAGGGATGGAAACACTTTTCAATCCTATGTCTTAAACCAATATGTTATTTGTTTCTGTAAACTCAGGTGTGAATATTTCGGTATCTCCAGCATATGTCTAGCTGGTGAGGGGTCCTCCCTGGAGATATTTAAGAGATGTCTAGACGTTGTGCTTAGGGGCATGGTTTAGTGATGGACTTGGCAGCGCTGTGTTAACGGTTGGACTCAATGATCAGAGAGGTCTTTTCCAACCTGAATGATTCTGTGATTATATGATTCTGTATACAAGATAGAGTGAAGAGATTTCGAACCGTAAGGGTTTTGAACCAATCCCAAATATACGCCTGGAAGGTATTTGATGCATATTGGTGTTATTTTCTCATCTTTGTACCTTGTGATTACACAGAGGTCCAAAACCGCTGAATTAAATGACAAATGCAGTCACAAAACCAGGGTACCTGGTTCCTTAAATATTTTGAATATGGTTACTCTTCTATTCAGCAGTAGATGCTGTGAGCCATAGCTGCAGGACAGGGCCATTCCAAGTTAATCTCATCCAGAGATGGTATTTTTATTCCTGTCCTCTTGAAAGGTAGTGCTGCAAAGGGAATGAAACCCCATGCTTTAACGTGTAATCTAGGACAGAAGATCCAGAGTCAAGACTACTGTGTTTTCTTACAATTTCTGACTAATTGTGCATCTTATTTAATATACTGCAGCCACCTGTAGTGCAGCAGCTTACAGGAAAATATCACATTTTTTCTCTGCCAGAAAATGACCATCTTATAAATGTCCCTGTGTGGTGAATTTACTTCTGTCAATTAAAAGTTACCATAATAATTAAGGAGGTGTAATACTTTTGGCTTCATTCTGTATTTTTTACAGACCCAAACAGGTGATGTGCATACCAAAGGAATGCATGGTTGATTCTCTCCTGGAAGCACTGGGGGGAGGCTAGTACTGTGATAATTAATATTTGGAGAGTAGTTTCAGGTGTTTGAGTGAAAGTCACTATATGCTTTAAGTGCAAGTATTGTTTTTTCTTCTTTCTTAATCCTGAGACTAAGCCTTACTTCAAATTATATTCAGTATTACATTTTAGGTATGAGGCTAGATTTTCAACAAGAAAGTGAGCTTCTTTAGTAAATAGCTGCAAAATATCCTTGTCAGGAGTTGTCTGCTAATTCTGAACACAACACTGAATGAGGAAAAAAAATACTTTTTTTGGCTCTGCTGTTTTGAATTTCTTTTATGTTAGTTCTAGTTTAAAATACAAATGGAGCATAGTTTACAATAGCAATTACAAGTGCACCTGTTTTTCTGTCCAAAGACCTCCCAAGACTGTCCCAAGATGAGTGAGATACTTATCAGACTGCAAAAGAAAACCAAAATAAAAATAGAGGGATAAGCCCCTGATACTTGAAAATTGTGACTTCACAAGCTGTATTGCTTAAATAGTCAAATTAGTACACACAGTTTAATTCTTTAATGATGCAGTAGTTACCCTGCTGCTAAAAGGGAAAGAGATCTTTTCAGGTCCAAGAGAGTCCAGATATTTTCAGTCTTGGTGGCACCCTGAAACTGAAAACAGGGAGGCCTGGGAAGAGGACAGGCTGAATGACAAAGACTGAGTTAAGAAGCATGTAATTATGTAGGCTGATAATGCTGGTAGCACTATCAAATGTTTGTTTTGCATTCTTTTATTGCTCCCTGTTCAGAATGGTTCTGGTTGCACAGAAGATGCTAATCAGCCTTGCTGTTACTCGAGGTTGTTGGTGGGATATGATTTCCTTCTTTGCAATACAGGAAGACAGAGAGGCTTCTTCTTGGTTGTTTTGATGTTGCACTGATGAACCTGTACTGACAGGAGGAGAAGGTGGGTTTGTTTCCCAAACATAGGCATCTCTGGGTTTCATCCCTTTTCTTTCACAGCCTGACACTAAGGGAAATCCATTACACCCTAGGTACACCCTGCCTCATGAGGATTCTAGGAGCCCATAGTGGAAGAGAATAAATGATACAATCTACGTGACAAAACGCATTCTTACTTAGTTTTTATACAGTCGGTGCAGTGAAATAGGTGCCTTAGAAAGACTGCAGAGAAGGATCTATTCACTTAGTTTATGTGCTTTCTCCTCTCTACAGGGTGGTCCACTGAGCTTATATGGAATTAATGCATCCACCCCTCCACTCTCTCTATGGGGAGCCAGAATTGTGGCACTTGCTCTGGTGCTACTCAGGACCAATTTGCTTAGCCCTCTCATAAGGATGGACAATTTGTGAAGGAGGACTGTAAGTCTGTCTGTAGCATAATAGCCGAAGCACTGAGAGACCCTAGGTGCTACTCAGCTGGGGCTAAACCTGTATGCCAAAAGAAGTGATGTGCCATGAGCTGATCTGGGTGACAGCTCTTTATACCCAGGGCTGCTTGTCAGCGATGAAGTTAAAAGTAGTGGGACCATATGGGAGAAGAAGAAAACAAGAGGGAACCTTGTCCCTGTACAGATCTGAAGTGACATCTCTAGGGTTGCTTTTTGTATGATTTAAAATGCAGACATTGGAGAAGAAAGCCTGGAATAAAATCACCTTAACTGGTACTCAACAAATACCATTTTTTAGCACGTGGCTTTGTTTTGGTGTTTGGAGCTTTTTTCTGCAGGACATTACAGCTTCAAGAGAAGAGCTGGAGAATGCTTCTCATCCAGGAAAACACAGGAGTTTGTGAGGACATTTATCTAGAGGTGTGGATTTAAATCTGCATCATGTTTATTAATAGACCCCTGTGAACAGTCTTACTTAGAGATCCTTGTGTCCAGATTGGGCATAAGCACTATAAACAGTGCTATGCTCAGTCCTGACCTTACATAGCTCTGAAGGTTTCTCCAGGCATGGAGCTAAATTTTGTGTGGCTGTCAGTTGAAACTCGAAATGCAGTGAAATGTTAGTGACGAGGTAAGGCTTGCTGCCTTAAACTAACAATGTTGAGCATGTTCAGCTAATTAAACTTCATTGTCCAGAGGGTTTGAATGTTAAGTAAGAAAATACTAGGCAACTGAGAAACTTACAGGGATAGACAGTGTCCAAGAATAGATGGATCAAACCCAATGCTAGTGAAATCTCCACACACTTAAGATATTATTTGTGAGTTTTATAGCATGGCTGCTGGAATTTTGCTGGCAACCAGTTCAAATGACATTCCCTGTTACTGCTGCAAGTATTGTAGAGTTTTAGGGGCTTTATTGACAGTTCGGTTATGTATCTGTATGTGTGCTATATCCATAGCAGTTTTAGGAGACTAGTAATGCATAATATATGTCTTTTTTTTTTTTGCTTTTTCTTTTGTACTTCTTTAAGCTCTCTATTTCAGTTTGTTTTATTCTAGTCTGACAGCTCTTGAATTATGGAACTGCAGGGTCAGACTTCAGTGCTGCTTAATGGTGATTTAAATAATTGTACTGCTAAATTAGATTTGATGTAATGTGCTGCTTGTACTCTGTATTAGTGTCAATGGGAATGGTGTCTGGTCTGCAGAGGTTGGTTTGCTTCGATTTAAAATGATTTGCCAATAGTTGCAGTCTCTGTTTTGGAGCCTCTAAGGTTTTCAGTGAGTTGCCATGATCCAAGATTTAGGATTTTTACAACCTGTCTGTTCAGAGTAACTGTTGAGAGCTTAAAAACACAGTCAAACTGGTAGTTTCTGTATAGAGCAGAAATAATTACTTTACCTAATATATTAACCTAATCTATTTTGACTCAATTATCCTTATAGGCAGCAATTGGAGCCTTTTACAGGATGTAAACATCATATGTGAGCTTCGCTGTTATGATCTTATCAAAGTTGTATTGTGTTAACATATTCTTAGGATTTCCTTAGTGTTCACACAGAACACATTCAGGCTCTGTCTGCTCCTCCTGCATTGTTTCCTGTTAATGATGCTAAATGCCTTGAGAAATCTGCTTGAGAACTCTCCTTCCACATACAGCTGCCTATTTGGGTCTTGATAAAACAACTCACACAATTTACGAAATACATATAATACTTGGATCACAGTATTAAAAAATGTGGAGGAGACAGGTTCTCTCTGACATGGTGTACACTCTTGCATTAATTAATATTCATAAACTATTTGAAGGAGTCAGAGGTGTATGCCGTTTTCAAGGTACTTCTGCAAATGTCCCATTCAAGTCAGGAATGACCATTTGTGGTGGTTTTACCACAAATTTAGTGATTTTGGACCAGAGACTCTGAGAGAAGTCACAAACACACCCCAAAATGAAGAAAACACACAAATATCACAGTTTATTTTGCGCAAACACCAAAACCCAACAAATAAAGTGCAAAACAGACAAACAAATTAAATTTTTCCAGCGTTTGAGGTGAGGACGCTCTGGAGATAGTGCTTGTCTCTCTCTCCCTCTGAGCCCGGCTGAGAGACTCCGGGGTAGTTAGAAGGGAGCACGTGGTCTCAAGATCCCCTTAGCCATGAGCCTCTGCCCGGTTTTGACTGAGGAAAAAACTCAAGAAAATTATAAAAACCGCGCACCCCTTCCCTCCCTCCCTTGGCCCAAGGAGAGATTTAGTGCTGAAAAAGGGGAAGATGTGNTGCCTCCCGCAGCGATTCTGGACGGCGCAAGCACCGCCCGCACTGGTAAGCCCGCGCTGCGCTGCCTGGCAAAGCCACCGCTTTCACCGCCGCAGGTAAGGGGCCGGCCCTGTGCTCCCAGAGGGCCCTGGGGGACGAGGAGGCGCCGCCGCTGCCCCTACAGCACGTGCCCCGGAGCGGACCGCGGCCGGGAGACGGAGGGGCGGCGGAGGCGGTGATCCGATGGGCTCGCGCCAGCCGATTCAGCTCGGACTGCCGCCGCTGCTGCTCCACAGGGCTGCACTGCCCAGCCGCTGCCACCGCTGCCCCCCGCCCGGGGCCTGGCCACTGTCAGCGCTAGGCGAAGCCGCTGCTTCGCCGCCGCAACACGGCTTGATCGTTTTTACTTTCATTTTTATGCCCATGACACCATTCAAACAATTGTTTTGTTAAGCTTTGGGAGTAAGTCTGATTGACACAAGTAGACAGACAAATGGTGTGCCAGTGACACATGATGCTCCTGGTCAAATATTTTGAATATTCAGACATGATATTGATAAATATCATGATACTTTTTACTGATGCATGATAAAGTCAAAGGCCAAACTCCTACTGAACTCACTTGCCTGGATTTCAGCCCTTCTCGATCTGCCACTAATGTGATACATAACTATGTCTGCTGCTTGGTTACAAGCTCTATAAATTGTGCAAGTAGCCATGTTTACACAAAACTGAGGTAATTTGAGGAAAGATGTATACACGTTTAACAGAAACTTTGTGATGACTCTTACATAACAAGAACACTGTTTGAATTGATCTGTGAATATGATAAATATGTTATTAATGTTGGTAAGTTGAACAGTTAACTGCATGAGTAACAGGTGGAGTAGACTTGTACAGGAACTGAAGATTTTTATTGATGCTTTTTTAATTATAAAGTGACTTGTATGCCACATAAACCGTAGTACTTCTTAGAAGTAGATTTTTTTTTTTATGATTTCTGTGGGCTATTTAAAAAGTGGGATATGGACACCTCTGTACTGTAACCTTCAGCAAATTTTTCAAAGATACACAAAGATACGGTTTTGAAAATGGATGAATCGTCTTGTATTTTCCATGTGTATAACTTTCATTAAGGATATACTCAGCTGTGGTCAAAGGTAGATGCGTGCAGAGGGTATATTACTCACTGAAATAAATTTTTAAGATGAATCTGTGTAAAGAAGTAAGTCCAATAGCAAGACACCAACTTACTTGGTTGAAGTCAGGTTTTTTCTCTCCAAAGACATGTAAATGGTGATATATGAATTGGAAACCCTTTCTTAGTTATGCTAAAAAAAGGCGATTGATTATAGTTTTGAGTAAGGGAAAGAATTTGCTCTTTAATCTGCAGTAAATCTTGAGGGAGAAGATGTTGCACATTGTACTTTTCATTTCAACTGCAACAAATTCCTTAGGTAAAGACAATATCTATTGCACAGAAGAGCAACAAAGGGAAATTATGTTGTAGCTGAAGTTCACACATGAACACAGAAACAATTCAAAAGTATATCCTTAATAATAATTTTGCTCCAAGCAGAAAGCTACTTTATCTCTTTCATTGCTCATTTAAGGAAATAGAAGATCTCAGAACCTCTGCAGGCAAACTGGATGCCGTTGGTTCCCAAGAAAGTGGTTCTTACTTCCATTGTGCCAAATCCCTAAGAAGGCTATTTAAGGGAGAAGTTAGATTCATCACGATCTTTTTGCATAATTATAAAACATTGTCGGGTTTCTTGTATGATTCATATTTCAAATAGTAATTAATTAGTGTCCCAGAGCAAGCTTTATGCACATCTTTCTTCACATCCCCAGAAGCCATTACCTCGAGTGTACAGTAAGCTGGAGGCAGAACTCTAGTGATTTATTTAGCTTCCTCATTTTTGGCTTGTTAGTTTTCAGAAAAGTGTTTAGTGACCTTAAAGCAAAAACAAAAGTGGAGGAATTGTCTCCTTACTTCACATGTTTGAGGTGTGAGCATTCCAGACACTTCGCACAAATATAGAAGCAGGGGTGAACATAGCTGCATCCATTCTCTGTTTGTCTTCTCTGGGTCAAAGTTTGAATACAAGTTCCCATTTTGAGTAATTTGAACGTGATAAGACAGATGAAAAATTGAAAAGGGCATTTATTTAACTAAAAAAAAAGTCTGGATTTATTTGGAAGCAATCCTACAAAATAAACATCTAGTCCAGGACTATATATAAGAATATGAGAAATAAAAGAAATTTTAGGTAACTTTTGAGAAAAATCTTACAGTAAAAAGTAGAAGATGGGCAAAAAGAATAACTAAAAGCCCATCTCTATAAGACTTGGAGCAACGGGGAATGTTCATTTCTGGGTTCTTGGACTCACCAGCTGTCAGCTCAGTTGTGTCCCATGTGCTCATATTAGGGTTTTCAGTGTAGAGTGCCTAAGTTATCCATCTCTTTGCATGCCCGTGTGGGGTCAGGCGTAGCCCCTCTGCCTCTTGCAGTATAGGAAACTGAAAGGAAAAATATTTTTTCCTCTTTCAGAAACAAATGTGGTGTGTAAAGCTCTTTTTGTTACAGCAGTTAGGCTGTGTGTCTCAAAGCTCGGGATAGTTGTCTTATGTACCTGGGTTAAATGTGGAAAGATACAGTTCAGTAGGTTACATTCCTTTTTTTAAAATCATTTTACTCAGCCAGGTATCTGGGGATCTCCTAATAACTAGGTCATTATGCTTATCTTAGTTTATTGGAGAGGGAGCCAGACCTCAGATACAAAGACACGTTAGCTTGAGGATGAGGGCAGAATCATGGGAAGTTTGAACACAGTTCAAAATCACTTAATTCCCTTCATATCCTGTCTTAAGCTGTATGTCTGATTTTGCACTTCTAGGGAGTGCAGCAAAGAGTTGGACCCACGGCTATGATTTAAACTGCTGCTGACATCAAGCTTGACTTTGGGTGGCAACACATCAGCACCATGAATAATTTATGAATGAAACAAATTTTTAAGGGACATTTTCATATTTGGCTTGAGTGAAGAGTAGAAAATATTATTTATGCAGATGGAAATGTACTTGCCCAGTGAGGTGCAGTGTTGTCTTTGCTAATCTCACATATATTTGTATTTGAGTGTGGATTTTCTGCTTCGCAAAGAGATTTTTCTTCTATTCGGTCTGTCAATGAAATCATAACCCTGAGGTTGACATCATAGTCTGTAATCATGGAAAGTATTGCAATCTCACAAATACAGTTTTATAGCAGTCTCCGAACGACGCGAAAATGAGCTGTAGGACAGGAAGTTGCTGTTTACACTCAAATCAATGGCAATTATCAGAAATACAGAAAGTATTGAGACACAGTTCTGTAGGACCAAACTGATTCTTGTGTAGTACTGCTGGAGGCACTTGAGTTACCCCAGGGAGGAACTTACCCTCTGTGTATGGAATCACTTGATGGCAAGCATAGAGAGGAACTGCTCCAGTTTAATACATTGGAAAATTTTCCCTTGTTTAAAAATCTCTTTTTTATCTCTGAATTCCCTGGCTTTTGTGGATTTATATTAGATCTTTAATGTTATTTCAATGTATTTTTTCTGTTGTTTGATCTCTTTTGGGTTGTTTATACTGGGGTTATATGTATTTAATGAATGTAAAAGCTGTCTTCCATTAAGGAGGTTGCAAAGCTTTCATGAACAGTGCATGGCTACCAAGGGCAAGGTGTCTCCTTGTAACTGGTGGCTATTACTTGTGAGCCTAAAGCATTCATTTCAATAAGAAGATGCAAGTGTCTCTTAAAGAACATTTTGGCACCTGTTTTCCAAGGTTAAATATTATTGTAACTTTCACTTTTTTACAAAAGAATTACCTCACCAACTCTTTATACAGAGGGCATGTAACCTCATAAAATTAATGATAGGCAGTATAAATAGAATATCAATACATTTTGCTTGTTGAAAAGTTGACAAAGAGTTATTTGTAAGACACAGGGAAAGATGGGATAATAGTTACATGTTGTACCTACGTACAGTTGCTTGCCCTTACTTGGAAAATGCAAGAATTCCCTATTCTAAGCCTTCTAGGAAGGAGAGATTATGTTCAGGCCATGGGGAGGGGAAGCTTTTGAGGATGCAAGTGAATGGAGCATGTTATTTGTGCACAAGCAAAATTCCTAACAGAAAAAGAACTTGGTTCTCCCTCACTTGCACAGTGTCCTGAGCCCATGTAATTTCCCCAGTTGTGTCACGGTGTAAGAGAACAAGGGGCAATGGCTACAAATTTCAGCAAGGGAAATTCCTATGGAGTGAGGAAAAAAAATCCTCTCTAGATAGGTGTGAGCAAGGGTTATGCTCTGCACAGAATCTGAAGGATCTCCTTCCTTGACAGTTTCCAAACATCAACCAGAGAAAGTCCAGGCCCACCTGATATAACTTTTGATTTAGAAATCAGCTCAGCTTTGATTAGAAGGTTGGCACCTTCTAAGGAGGCTCTAGACACCTTCCAAAATGAAATTTTGATGTTTTTATGTTACACCTGTCAATGTATTTCAGCTTGTTGTATCTGAAATACTTTAATGATTGAAAATGTCATCAAGGTGAGTAAGTTGATAATAAGACACAATTTTAACACAGATTCTTAATTAATCTGTTGGGGATGCATCAGGCTTAAGGCTTTTCCATTAGATTTCTGTGGAAGCATTTAGACTTACATTAGATTTGGTCAATGTAAAGCCGTTCTGGTTCATGAAAGGAGAGCAGTTACATTCTGGGTTCCTCCCCATCAAGGACAGTCCTGTCATAAGCCTGTCAGCTTTGCTCTGTTTTATCTGAGAAGGAAAGGAGAAAAAAAGTTTTGAGAATGGACAGACCATGCTAGGGCAGCTCTTTTTACCAAGCAGCAGAGTCGAGTCATTTGTTGTGGGGTTGACCAGCTTTCCTCATGTTCTTCCTGATTGACATTAGTAAAATTACAGGAATTTGAGCCTTGTCTACTTACAGGTTTTCCTTTGTGGCAGATAAAGCCTGAAACGAATAGTTGAGGTGCTCTAGTCTTGCTTTAACTCCCCGTCTTACTCAGTGCTGAGTGAAGGGAGAAGGACTGAGAACTTTGGTTCTGTAAAGCTGTAGTGAAAGCCATATGGCATCCCAGTACTGGCTGTGATCCTTGCTTCTAAGCAAAAGAGATTACTCCCCATTATTAAGTTGATTTTTACCCTATGTATTGAGAATCTGGTGTTCTTTGTCTTAAACAAAGGTGAAAGGAAGTTTCATCAATGTTTCTGCTGTGTCACCTAGAGGAGCAGAGTGAGGGGACCAAAATCTATCTAAGCACCTTGTAAGGCAGGGCATGTACCAGAAGGCTGTGCTCCTGGCAGCCCTACTAGAGGCCTGTGAGGGGAAAGACCTGGGAGCAGCACATGCATGGACTGTGAAAGTGGGAAGAATATACAGCATGTATATACACGCCTCTAAGAGAATTAGCCATAAAGGTAGTAGACAACTTATATTATTCTTGTTTCTCTGTTGAACTTGCTGAGGTATCCCGTGTATGTGCAATGACAAGCTATACTTATATGTCTGTTGTGCAAGAAAGAGGTAGCTTGTCATTGCTTCAGGGGAGTGCAAACTGACATGACAAGCTGCAGTGATCCAGGAGCTGTCTGGGGTACGCTCAAGGCACAGTTAGCTGTGGGATCTCTGCTGGCCACAGCAGTTTAGGCATGTGGAGGGGAAGTGCTCCCACATGTGTGGATTGCACACCCTATACTGACCATGCAGTCTCACAACTTCTCTCCTCTGCTCTGATTGATGGATCTGCCATTCCACTGCTGCAGATTGCTGCTGCCAGACTGAGTGGTCGCAGTGATCACTGAGCTGATGGGAAAGGTCCTCACTCAGTCCCTGTCAGCCAAAGGCTTCAGCTGCAATCTTATGCCTGTACTGCCATGCTGACCCTGCAGCTAGCCAGCGTTGTCCATGTCCTGTGACTTGCTGCACCCATGTCACCTGCCAAAGGGAGAGAGTTCACCAGGCTGAGCATTATGGTGTCTCATGGCAAAGATGCTTGAGCAGCAGGTGCTCTGATGCATGTTGCAGCAGGTAAGTGCCACGAGGGGTCAGTTTTAATTTGATCTGAAGTCCAGCAGTAGGAACTTATTTTTACCACTATGCCAAATGCATTGTTTTCCAGGAGGGGGGAAAAAATTGTCCATCCATAGATTACCCACAGAGTAGTTGTTTTGTTCTCCTTTTAGAGTGAAAGAGAACCATAAGATTCACAGCAGTTTGAAAATAAGGTCTTGTGTTCTAGAAGTATGTTAGCAGGATGCATCAAATATATTCACAGACAGAAGATTTTCCTGAACGTTGCTTCTGGACCAAAAGTCTTGAAGGAAAATTCTTCTGTCATGGTCTGTGTCAACACTGTGTGAACATATGTCATAGATCAGGTTTGGAGGAAAGTTTTTATTTCCTTTTCTTTTTTTTTATTTTGTTGAATAGTTGCGGTAAAATTTTTTAACAGTTCATCTGTTCAACCTGTTTATTCCCTACTTGCAATTTTACTAATCCTTATTTTTTGTGACATCATAATGATTTCCACAGCAGCCAATTGTGAGGTTGAAAACAAAGGGTTATGACTGCAGGTGCAGAATGAACAGACTCTTAAGAAACAGGTTTACAGGCAAATAGCCCTATTAATAAAGAATGAGAGCTTTGGGTAAAAATCCCCAAACAGATGATGTACAGTACCGACAGAGACAATTCAAGCTGAACAGTTGTTAGGATTTCCTGTGTGGCTGTAGTATTTTTTGAAGGCCATAAAAATACAAGAATCTACAAGATAATTTTTTTTCATCTCTCTGTTAGAAATGCTGAAGTTGCTATTAAAAGCTGCAGTGTTTGTCAGAATGAAGTTACCTCTTGACTTTTGTGTTGTTCCAAAGCAACACAAGTGCCCAAGGTGTAACTATTATTGAAAAAGACACTCTTGATTCCTCAAGGACTTTGCTGTGAGTGTGATCCATGTGTAGGTGACAGCCATGATGAGTTTCTTGCAAAAGCTTCCTCAGAAACTGATTTCTTATGAACTTTGTCACATTCACTGTTGGAATGAAGGGACAGGGTGAAAGAATTCAACAGCAGTAATCTTACCTTTGATGCCAGAAGTGCCCAGATCTTTTTGATCATGTTTCCTACTTCCAGTTTCTCTTCTGCTGCTTATTGGGGTTCATAAACCCCACTTGAAAGAGTCATGACAGCTCTCAGCATTCAAGAATGTCTACCTTACATCGCCACCAAGCAGACAGATTTTTTAATTCCTCCCCAATACATTGGAGTTGTTAGTTTAAACAAGACAGGAGAAGCTGCACTGAATCCACAACAACCAAGTAGTTCCTGTGGCCATCCTTTTGTGTTCATACCCTGTAGTCCTTTTTCTTCTTAGGGCACCTTGCTGTGAGAGCTTACAAATCACAACAGCTTTGGGAACTTGTTTCTTACACTTCTTCCTGGCTGCTGACAGAGATGGAAGCCTGTCTGTGTCTGAGCTTTGGCCTTGGTTCAGGACTCTGTTCAGAGTTCATGGCCCCACCTCACTTCAAATGGGTACCTGTCATCCTTCAACAACTTCTTCTGCCTGTGGCAGTGATCTTCTCCCTCTACCCCATCCCTGGGCATCTTTATCAAAAAGCACCTGGAAAGGAAGAGCAAGTCTGTGGACATTTCATTAAATGGGCAACAAATCTTGTGTGGAGCTTTCCTCTCTCCACACTTCAGCTTCTTCCTGTATCAGACCTTAAGACAGAATTCATATTTCTTAGAGTGTCATTTAATAAAGTTACCTTAGGTCTTGCCTTAGTTCTGTTTGTATTCAGGCATCTTTGTCTTATTCTTGTTTGTCTCTTCTGATAACAACAGGAGGGGTTTCTGTGTGGGCCACTTGTTCTGAAACTCTAAAAACTTCCGAAATTTCCTTTCCCTTATAGTTTCCCACGAGCGTTCTTTCTTAGTTTCTCTGAAATACTTCCCCTAGGATTTGTCTTTTTTTTTCCCCCCATAGCATCTCAAAGGGACTCTCTGCTTCCTGGAGTTTTAGTAATTACATCCTCTGTTCCGAGCCATGCCCTATTAATGGAGTCATGCATAATGGGGTTCTTACAGGAGTTTTCTGTTTGCTGCTCCCAATAAAGCAGAGTCTCCTCACAACTAGTGTTGGAATAAGAACAACAAATATATTGGGCTTTTCCTGGACAGTGGGACAGTTTGGGTGGGGCTGCTGACTCCGGATATATCCATCCTGAGGAAATTGCCAATGTAAGTTTGCTGTTAATTTTGATGAGAAGAGATAGAACAGTCCTTCAGGGAGTGGGCTGTATTGTCCAGACCATTTTAATTGTATTTCTTGTGTAAACTTTACAACTTTTTGTTAAGATGGTAACTTTCACATTTTGAACATTAAGGCATTTGTGGTAACTTTGTCCCCAGTATAATTTCTTCAGGTGCTTGAAAATTAAATTTCTGTAAAGGTAAACATACTAGGCAGAAATACTTTTGAGGGTTGTTTGCATTGATACTGACATCTTTTCAGATGTGGACTATTTTCAGTTTGTGTGAGCGATAACTAGGTTTGTGTGATTCAGATAACTAGGATAGATTCATAATTGAGGCGGTTAATCACTTTTCCTCAATGACTAATGAGTCAAGATGAGAGGTGATCAGCCATCCCTTGAGCTGCCTCTGTGGTCCAGATATAAAGCTATGCCATGAAGAAATGAGAAGACTAGTTGTAAGGTTCTTGTTTTGTTACTCTTTCCTATGTTGCCTATCATGTTTTCCCTTTTGTCCTCTGGGCCCTGTCTTCTAGCTGTAGGCTCCCCTTTCCAGTTCTCTTTCAGCTAAATTAATCTGATACATGGGAATGGTGTTTCTAGAAATGTTTACCCTAGTAGACATTATTTTCCATTGGCCTTTTAGATAAAAGGGCAAATCCTTCAGTTTTATGAGGAAGTATGCAGACACAAACAGGTAGTGTCTGTTGAGGTTTTTGCATGCCAGAAAGGAAAAAGAGGATAAAAAAAAACTCCTGTTGCATTTATCAGTTACCTAGAAAATCTGTGGTTGTCAGTGGATAAATGCAAACACACGCTCTTCACATTCCTAGTTCTGAAGCAGTTTGAAACTCTGCTGAAAGTCACTCACCTTTATACACACCAAGCCATGTTTTAGTTGTGAAGTGTGTGGTTATTTTAGTCTCAGTTTCACAGTAACTGCACCTGGAATGATTATACCAGCAGCAATGTGAAACATCTTAACGTGAACAGCAGCAATGGGTGGCAGTAGGGTGGAATCTTCCATACCCCCACCTTCACTGCAGCAGTGCTGCACATCAGGGCTTCCTGCAGCTGGGACTACTTAACTCACAGCCTCTAGGTAAGTAGCTTCCAGTTAATTTTAAGCACCAGAACATCTTTGCTAAAAAAGAAGGTGAATTTCCTGAAACTTGTGGAGCTAGGATTGGAGACAAACATGATTATAGGAGGTTTAAATGTTAAAAAATTGAGAATAGTCTCAAGTTCTGGGTTTGATTTTAGTCTCTCCTTAGCTGTTTTCTCTTTCTTAAATGAGTGTTTTATTCCATTAACCTTGGTGAAGAGAACTTCCAGAGACTTATGGGAAATGCATTTTAGTCTTCATTCAGTTAAATATTCTTCAGATGTTAAATGTGTAAAACCTCCATGGCTGATGAATGCATTATAGTATATTTATGTAACCTGCAAAAATACTTACTGGTCTGCAGTCTTTTTGTAACACCTGAATAATGCCTTTGTTTGTTTGAGGAAGTCAGGAGGCTGTGAGTGGCTGTGGTGAGGAGTCATGTAAGGATCAGTCAGATCTGATTTGATCAGAATGAAATGTTGAATGAGAAGTCAGAAAGAGATGCCCTTTGTGTGAATTGGATGCCATCTGAGAAGGACAGATCGACCATGTGAGGTCCTTCGAAGTGCCTGTATTTGAGCAATTTTTCTACATACATATGCACTTAGACAGACATTCATAGTTTTATACCAAAGAAGTTCCAAGGCAAATACTTCTTAATATAGAGACTAGAAAATATTAATATAACAGAAATAGAAAATGTTACATTGTACATAAAATTAAATTTTATTGTATATAAATAGAAAATACTAAATAATACAGAAAATAATATTGCAGTTAAAGCTTTTCAATTCTGGTGTTTGTAGGCTCGAGAGACTAAAAATTCAGGTTGTATTTGGATAAAAGTCTCCAACAAACAACTCAAAATCCCACCATATGCTATTTCCCAAAGCTGGAAGAATATGCAAACACTTGCTTAAGGTCAGTCGATTTTGTTTCCTCCTGGTGTCCCTTTCCTCACAACCAGAATTTTAGTGACCTTTCCTGTAGATATACTGCAGTAGTGACCCCTAATGCTAAACCATTTTTTAAAAATAAGTTACTTTTCATTACAGCTCTAGTAGACATTAGTGAGGACAAAATGCTAACTTCTCTAGTGAAATCACTTGCGTCTTTTTCTCTGTTTAATTGTGATTTCTTAACTTTCTCAACTAGCTTGTCTTTGAATCCAAAATGCTTGCTACGATATCATTTAAAGAGAGATGGCCACCCTTCTGACTCCATTTCATCTGATCGATTATGTTTTGTCTGGAGTCACTTTGGCAGCTCCTATTGATGCCCTGTTGTCCTGTTGATGGCTGGGGTGCGTGTGTGCGTGTATGTGTGTGTGTGTGCGCTCAAGTCTGGAGACTTGAGTTGTGCATGAGTTAAGTTCAACTTCCAGGTTGTGAGGCTGGCATCACTGTTTTGTACTCAATGATAACAAAGTAACTCAGTTTCATATTTCTTGGCAAAGAAAAGGCATCTGTCTTGCTCCTGAAGTCCTACATAACTCAGCATCTTTGATGAGTGATTACTTCTCTGTCCTTAGTCACCAAAATAGTCTTTTTAAATAGAAAATTATGTGATACACATCCTTAAACTATGGAATAAATATTATGAAGTGTTGTGTACAAAATACAAAAAAAAATGTATCAAG
>VYZS01070710.1:4272-15006 GCA_013400695.1 Neodrepanis coruscans | reverse complement strand
GCTGAGCTGCTGCACACCTGCAATCACTACATCTGAGGGGAGGGGCAGTTAAAATATATCTGTGGCACAGATGTGGAGGGTACTATGGACATGAAACCAAGCCAGAACTTAGACAAGTACCCAGATGCCAGTGGGGTAGGGGGGTGAAAAGTAATCCCTGTATACAGAAGGAAACATACCCCATACACAAATCTGGGGGGGAGAGGGATAGTAACAATCTGGACAGTTGAATAACCTTGTGGTCTGCGAGTGCAGAGATGCAACCCTCCTAAAGGGGAAAGAGAAGTAAGTGGTCTCCCCAACACATTTGTGAAATCTGTCAAACACTGGGCAAATTCTGGAATTATCTACACCCCTGCCCTGGCCAATGCTAAGAGGGCAAGGGTGGTAATTGGCAGTGCAATGGAATAACATGCAGAAAACTCAAAATTTGTGCCAGTAATGCACAGCACCCTTCACCCATATAGGGAGTGACTCAGAACTTCTCCCCTGAACAAATATGGGAGGGGAATAAATTCCCTTGGCAAGGGAGCAGTCTCTCCCACAATGAGGCATCAGAAATAAAACAAAGAATACTCCATGAGTACCTGGCCTGTCTAGGGTGGTGCTGTGGAATGGATTAGCTTTGGGTATAATGTATGAAGGAGGAATTTACATCTAAGTAAACACAGGCCGCCGCAGGTGCATAAATCAAGGGATTAACATGAACTTAAATCAAACTAGAACTCCATATTCGGATGGCACCACATGAACCCCTGGAAAACGTATGATAGGCTTGACTGGGTTTAGGGTTAGGGTTAGTGACAGTTAGGGTTAGGGTAGGGTTAGGGATCACCATTAGGTCTAGGGCTAGTGTTAATTAGGGTTTAGGGCTAGGGTTAGTGAGGGTTAGGGGTTAGGGTTAGTGACCACCATTAGGATTAGGGTTTGGGTCAGGGAGAGGGTGCCATTAGGGTTAGGGGGTTAGGGTTAGTGATGGTTAGGGCACTATTAGGGTTAGGGTTAGTCATTAGGGTTAGGGTTCCTTCTCTTCTAATATTCTGACCCAAATTCAATTTATTCAGATAAACTATCCACAAGGAAAGGGAAAATGTTCACTGTTTGTACTTGAAGGGGATATTTTGTAGCTTCTGAGGTGTAAGATTCCAAACAAGTAAATTAAAGTCCCCAGCTTCCTGTAGCTGATTTGGCAGCCAACTGCCTCACACTCAAAGAGCAGGTTTACATACTAACAAGGCCACTGCTTAAAAATTCAGCCCCTGCTCTGACACACTATGATCAAGTGAGTGTCTCTGGAATCAGGAATGGAAATTAAATAGCCATTAACTATATGGCAGAGAGCTGTCTCATCACCTACTATTTCAAAAATAGCATATTACATGCAACTTGATGCATGTAACCAGGCCATTTTATGATGAGGTATGCACAGTATATCTGACCCTCTGTAAATAAAATCCCTTTAAAGGTTCCAGCATTAGGCATGGCGGGTCCATCATGGGGACAAAAAAGCTTCCATGTAAAATACTGAGGGAGTGAATCTCCCTTTATATCACTCCGAAGTATTTCTGTGTTTTTTTAAAAAGAATGTTCAACTTGTACAGATGAATAACAGTTACTTCTAAGAGAAGAATCAAAGCACATTTATAGTGATGCCTTCCCCTATGTCACTTCATTCATATACACTGTGACAGATTTACTGTCGCTGGATTTTATTTCCTTCTTGAATTTCATTTCCTTCTTGAATTTCACTGGTGTAATTCCAATGGTCAAACTGCATCTTCCAAGGAGACAAGGCCACTTCTTCAGAGCGGATGGAAAAGATGTCTCACAGGCTGTCTAGTACTAAAAATACCAGCAGGAACAGAGAAGTACAAGCTCACCACAAAAATCTGTTTCCCTGCCTGGAAAGTCATCCGGAATCCCTGGAATATTTGCCATACGAGGTCAAGAGCACAAGTTAACTCGAGCACAACTTCAACCTGTCTTCTAAATAAAGCTGTTAGAGAATCAGAGGATGTTAGGAGTGAACAGTTATCCGAAGAGCCACTTACTACTGGCCTATTATTGGTACTGCTTTAAAGAAAAAAATGATTAATTACATGCAGGTGCTTCAGTCTTCTTTGTATGTTTTGTGATATATAAAATAACCTTTGGACAAAACAGAAAGAGGAACGGAGGAGAGGGTCCCAGCTCAGGTAACTAAACTGGACCTTAGTGCCCTTAAAACTGAGTAAAAATGTGCACCCTACAGAGGCTGAGCTGAGTGACACCTGGGCAGTGCTCCAGGGTACAATCACAATCAGCAACTACCACCACAGGTTGTGTTTGAGGGTGTGCAAGACCAGGTTCAGCTGGTTTTACAAAAATGTCATCAGTCTGTTGGTAACAGACAGTTGGAGGAACTCAGTGCTGCCCGCTACAGACTCCTCAGATTAGCACTTCTTAAAAATTAATAAAATGGTTTATTTTATATATACATATGTTCCAAAAAATTTATACAGTTAAAATATCAAATTAGTGATCTGGTAACAATACTGTTCAAAATAATCTCTTTTGTATGAACATTAAAATACACATTTTTAAAAGCGTTTTCCTTTTAGTGCTTCCAAAGCACAGCGTGTGCCAAGGCCACCTGAAGAATCTCCGTCCTCCTCACAGGATGAAAGAGAACTGAAGTCGGGGACCTGGGAAGCCTCAGGTGCACTTTCATAATGTCTGCAGACAAAACAGAAGAGAGTCTGAGGTAGATTGTTTAGTGACCATCAGGTGGTAACAGTCACAGGGCTGTCTTTAGCTTTCATTAACACAATAGCAGTTTCTTTACTCTCAATCTACACTGAATCTCAAGTTTAAAGGCATGGCTAGCAGTTCTTGGGAACAAGACCCTTGTCTCTGTGGTGGCAACATGCAATTTTACCAGTGCAGGTGTTTCTGGGAGGGTTTTTTTGGGAACACACGGGCTCTCTCCACGATGCAGACAGTGTGTGCATTTGACAGTGCCCCATTTTAGTGCAACCTGCTGCCTATAGCACGTAAATGTCTAATGACAGCGTTCAAATGAGTAAATTCTCATCACCTGCAGGAGGGGCAGCAATGGTTATTTTCTTCCGCCTGTTGAGCAAACAGCACCCTCCACAGGAAAAAGCCACACCTTTCATAGCAAATCCTTAAGGTTATAGCCCAGCTTCTGCCGAATCAGGTTCTTAAAGTTAAAGCTCCACTGCTTCTTCTCAGACTGTGACAGTAAAATCACTTGACTGCCAAGATGGTGAGGGCAGCAGCTACATCCTCTTCCACTCTTCTGTGGCACAGCAAACTCATTCCTGGTCCGCATTCGTCTGGCCGGTACATTATTATCTACTGTTGACATGATTAACTCTGTTGGGTGGGCTGGTGAAATCTAGTTCCTCTAGTATTCTCTCTAAATGTTGTATTAAGACCCGTTTTTTAAACCTACAGAAGAGAGGGAGAGCAATTTTAGTTTTTTTCTGCCAAAAATACAGTTGAACAACTCAAGGCTCTTCAGCCATGACAAATCATATTACCAGAGGCTCTCTGTTCCCAGTATGGAGGAGCTTTCTTTTATTTCTGGCATTACAACAGCTAGAAAATTTAATTTCATACAGTCACCCTACCCCAACCCACTCAAATTTTGGGCTCAAAATGATCCACTCAAAAACAATCCACCTTTCTAATTCACATTTAAACTTTACTTAAAGACCATTTACTCCATAAAAACGTAATGGTAGTTTGACCACTAAAACAACTGTAATAAATATGTCAAAACAGGAGACAGAAAACAATAGTACTGGAAAAGTTTATGATTTACCACCATGACCTGAATTAGTATTTAATTTATGACTCTGAGTCACTTTTATTTATACAAACCTTGCTGCTTCCTTGATAGCAAATTCAATGAAATACTTCTGAATTTCCATAGGTCCTTGCACCTCCTCCAGAAGAGAGAATATTTTTTCATAATCTAAAAAAGAGATAAAGATCCAACCATGAATTAAAAATCAATCTTGCAAATGTAACTGCACTAAAGCTTAACAGCCAAAAGGAAAACCAAAACTCAGTTTCACATGTGTGTGTGTGTGATAAAGCGGGTAAGGCAGAAGAACACCCACATCAGCTTTATGTGCAGAATGCAGGTGACAAGAGCAATTTGAAGTGATACTGATGATCAGGCGATTCAAGTGTGGCTCTAAAGAATAAGGTTTTAAGAGCAGCAGCAGCAGCTAGGAACATTTATCCTCATAAAATGCAGGCTAGGTAGAGGAGCCTCCCATCTCCATGACCACAGTTAACATGCACAGGGCCACCAAGCCCTGACTTGGCCTAGAGCTGTTGTTTCTGCAAGCAGAGGTCAGGATCAGTTCTCCAGAAGGATAAATCATCAATCCTTAGTGTGAGCACATCATCACTATCTCACTGATTCAAAGTATGTCCATTGCAAAAGAATAAACTGGACACACTAAACTAGAAAGAAGTTAAAAAGCATAGTTGAATCCAGTATATGAAGAAGGTATTTATGGTGCTGTGGCCAAGAGCCTGCTCAGAGTCATGCAGCAGCCACAAAGAGGATAAATGGTCAGAACTGTGAACAGATGTACAGTTAACTCAATAAATACTATTTAGCTCCTTTGGTGACTGCCTGAACTCTGCAGCAAGACAAGTGACTCACACTGAACTGTTTTACTCTACATCACCATTTACTAGACATGAATTTCACATACAATTAGATGAGCCCACATTGCAAAACAGAAAGCAAAGACATCTCTAAGTAGGAAGTTTTAAAACTGCCTAAAAATAAAATACAGATACAGCATAAAAAAGGCTTCTTCTCTCAACAGCCTCAGTGTGCCACAAGCAACACAAGACAGAGAACAGGAGAGGTAAGAACACTCCATTATACTAATTACTGGCACTTGACAATGTATTAGATAAATTCAGTAGTTTGGTTTGTCAAAATGAATCATTCAGACACAGATCACATTAGGAACAGCTGCCATGTAACAAAAAATGAAAAAATATGTTCCTATGGCAAATCCTACAGCATAGCCATTAACTGGAGTTTCAGGTTAGTGTTCTGGTTTTGATCCTGTATAAAAGTACAGTTAAAACATGTAATAAAAGCTGAGGTAGCAAGTTACTTTTCCCCACAATATTTTAGCTTTTGAGGGGTTACCCAACCTTACAGAAAAAAGGAAGAAGTCATTTTTAGTCTTTATGAGTCCTAAGAGTTTGCAACAGTGTTCCACCACTAATTTAGCCTTGCACAATTAAAGAACTTTACTTTGCTATTAACTGTTAATATTCCCTTTCAAACATATTCCTTATGCATCCTTACATATGCCTTTGCCCTGCAAAGGAAGTTTTGATGGACACAGAGCAACAATTACACTACAGATACACAAGGAGCAGTGCAGTGTAAGGCAGACTTTAGATCACTCATAACAAACACAAACCCTCTAAAAGGTGCTTTTAGAGGCCACCTCTTAAACCAGTTTGACTGTCTTCAATGGCAATTAGGATGCCCTTGGCACCCAACTTCCCACACAAATCTAAACTTCAACTCACCTGCTCACCATTTCTTCCTTTTTTTGCCCCTTTACTACAACCAGAAGTTACTCAAAATCTAAAGCTGAATGTAATTTGAAAACAGTTCCTTACTTCAAGAAAGTCTTCTCTCTAGCACCACATATAAAATATTAATAAAATAAACAAAACCCAGACAACTTACTTCTTCCAGGTTTGCGAACCTCTTTCATCACTTTAATTTTGATGTCAGCATTGTTCCCCTCCAACATGGTAGGTGTTATTTTAAAGGAATTTGGCACAGATTCAGAAGTAGACTCCATCGCCCGTTTTTGGTCATCTCCACTCACACTGTAATTCAGAGGCCCTCGGACAAGCGCGTTGGAACCAGGTTTGTGATCCAACCCATCTTCACTCAAACAATTGAATTCAACAGGTAGAGAGTCTAAGTCGCTGGGTAACATTTCATCCTCTCCCACAGCAGCTGGAAGAGCAGGAGCCATTTGCACAGACAAGCCATCAATCTGCTTTTCCAGTGACTGACAATTCTCTGCTTTCTTCTCTCCGTTGCCATCTTGGACTACACTGTTACTGGTATCTACAAACGAAAAACATGTATCTTACTAACACATAACCTTCCTCCCCAGATATTCCCACCACACAAGGTGCTGTACTACTGCTCAACGTACCTTTATTTGCTGGGACACCTTTGAGGTTCAGGAATGAGGGGGACCCAGGGGCAGCTGGTGGCCCTTTCCCACCCACGTGGTTGGTGACGACGGGCGGGGACTGTGGCCGTCTCAGCAGTGGTGACATGCTCCTCCTCCTCTTCAGTGATGCTGGAGTGTTGGGCTCTCCAGGACGCTTGACCTTGTTCTGAGGCCCAGCAACAAATTCGTCGGCTTCGTCGATCATCATCCCCTGAAAAGAAAATGGCAATTTAAGTAACAGCACAGGATAGGGAGGGTTTCATCAATCCCCTGTGCTCAAATTCAAGTGGCTTTCGGAACACTTGACAGCTCTCAGAACACTGTAAGCAGAGACAGCCCAGTGCCACTCTGTAAACCAGCATGATTCTGCACATGTTTCTCTTGGATCATGTGGAAGACATCCCTCTGCTCCACATATGACAAAAGGCTGCACAGGGTCAGCAACACATTGTAGTTGTGGGGAAGAAATTCTACTCAGACTATTTCAAGCCATTTAAGCTAGAAGCACACATCAGACAGCATGACCCCTCCTACCTTCTTATCCTGTTTGAATGGATTGCCAAACGTATGAAGTCTTTTTGGTTGATCCGGGTCAATTTCCCGAAGAGGTGAAGGCATCATTTTCAGGTATTCCTGGTAATTTCCCATTTGAGCAACAGGAACACTATGAAGGCAGTCTGCAACAGAACAAGGGCTCTTAATGTAGTCTGCCTTAAAAATAAGGCAATACAAACTTCACACACTTCAATGGCAAATGTTATCACTTAAGAACTAGAAATTACTCTTTCTTTTCACTACAGAGGAAGAGCTGAAGACTACAATTGTGGAAACAAGGCTGGCAAGAGCTAAGCTTAATGGACAGAAGAAGAATAAAAAATAAACAAGTTTGTTCTCTTTATGCTGACAACTGCATCTTTAGACCACCAGCAAAGCAAGCCCCTCTGTGCTTTAAGCACCCATTGCTACACAGAACATGTTTACTGAACACTGGTGAATGGGAAAGCTCTCCCATGAAACTTATTTTTAAAATTCAAACCAAGCATGACATCTGGCATTAGAGAATGCAACAATTTCCTTCTTTCCCCTTCAGAGTCAGGAGAAGGACACTGTCTGACTCAGCAAGAGCTGCAATGGCCACTTCTGCTCCCACACCAAAGACAAAAAGTACAACTTAAGGAAGTAACAAAAAAAAAGAAAACCCAACCAAAAAAAAACAACCAACCCCATACTCTCTCCAAACTGTTATTTAAGAACTGTAACTCCATACCTTCATCCTGCCCCAAGATAAGCCTGTGTGTTTTCAGAAGATTGGTTCTCATTCTAGTCAGCTGGTCTAGGAGACTGCGACGAGGAATATCATATGCATTTCTGAATGCCTGTGGCTTCAAATCCTGGTTTTATAACAGAACAGGTAACTTCCAGTTAATCCATCATTCTCAGGCATGGAGAAATTCCACTATTAGCTGTAATAATGTTAACTACTAAATGTTCTTAAGTAACTTCAGAGCATTATAACTGGATACAGCAATCTCAATGGCTTTTCTTTTCTCCAAGACCTTACTCAGCGTTAGTGCTTTCAGCTCCATTAAGACTAAGCACGTTAATTTCTGGATGAACAACATTAGCTGTCTTTTGCAAAGACTGGCACTTAAAACACTGTAATCTTTGTTTTACTATCATGGGATTTTCCAACAGTGTCCCAAAATGAAATGCAAAAAATTTCATTTATTCTTCTCTCTATTTGTGTCTACACTGCACTTTTCACAATTAAGTGAAAATACTTCCTTCTGCACCAAGCCCATAAAAGTTACCCTTTTAAAATAGGTAAGACTGGCTACTTAAGTCATGCAAGATCACTGTGCTGTTTACCTTGTTTAGAAGTCCTATGTGGAAGCCAGCAAATTCTTTAACATTCATTTCCGACAGTCTCAGTGGAGATTCCCCAGTGATCCCTTGCAGCAGTTGCTTAAAATCCCTACTGTGTACCAAGGAGAGGCCACTGGAGTGATTTTTCACTTTTATTCCAATTTCTTGTGGAACTTTCTTACCCACTGAACCTATTATCCGTTCCGATTCTATTTTTGTCTAAAATGGAATCACACCATGAGTTAAAGAATCAGCAGGCACTGCACATTTCCACTACAAAACACACAGCACATTAGCAGAATACAACTATTTATTAAAACTATTAAATTTAGTTCCCAACTACCTACCCAGGGGTATATTGGATTACATAGATTAGATCTCAAGCATAAAGAAATCCTAATGCACTTGCATATGAAAAAATATTTAGCCAGTGTATCTAACTTTATATGCCAGTAGGAGGTCTGTGAATATCCCTGGCTCTGCTGCAAGTCTATGACTCTTCTGTGTCCCTGAAGAATCATCTTTAAAGGGAAAGAATAAACATAATGGAAGGTAGTAGGATGCTTTAAGTTACAGTACAGCTGCATCTAAAACAACAGTATAATTCAGATATAGGAACATAATTTCAGTTTATTTTTGAAACAATCTATGAACTAAGGGTTGCCCTGTATTGCAGCAGTGTAAGAGAGAAAAATTTTAAAAGAAATTTTATTTGTAAATTTCTAAAAGCATATTGCTTCTCCAATTGGCACAGGTTTCTTATCATAGCTACAGAGAATTTTACTTTATTAAGCTCTAACGGTATTCAAAGATAGATTTTTTTTTTTATTTTTACCCACTTGCAATACCTCCAGAAAAAAACCCAACCAACCAACCAAAAACCCAAAACCCACTTCCCCCAGATCTCCTCCTCTGCAGCATTTGCTTCATTATCTGTGGGAAACTCTGAATTTAAGGACAGCAGGAGCACAGCAGAATTCTGGAATTGCCTGTCCCTATACAGGAGCTTATAATGCATTCAACACATTCAAACTGTTCCATGTGCTGAGAGTGCCTGTGAAAGCCACAGCAGCCATCTCGAGTCATTCCAACTCCACAGTACAGATAAATAATATGAATTTGCATAGCATTAAGTTACCAAAATACCACAGCAGTTTTATGTCTAGTAGATGATCAGTCAGAGGCTCTGGGATGTATTTATTTTGTGCATTCTTTAAGGTGGAGGATTTTTTTTCTTTATAATTTTGAAGGCTGCCCTGGTTCCCCACTGACTTCTAGAAATTAAAGCACAGTTTTAATAGCCCCAGGGCTGAGGAGGAAGGGTTTCCAGGCAGTTACACCTGGAATGGCAGTCTTGAGAAAGAGAAAAAGACTATTTGCCACCAGGTCACACTTTACACAGAATGGACTTGACCTGGTGGAGACAGAAAGCTCAGATATAAAGACCAAACTATGATTTTATTCTCCATGGACAAAAAAGCACTATTTTTTGGTGGTGGTGGGGAAATGCACACTGCCAGGAACACAGGGAAATAAAGAAGAGGCAGAGAAACAGGCCTCTGACTTCAGCTGTGAAGAACAGTGGCAAGAGCAGCCATAAATCCAATTAGTGATTATCTCTGGAGTTTGAAGTCCAGCAGATACTTGAAGTAGAGCTGAAGGTCTCCTTTGCACTCCCCTCCACCCCTTACAGAAGGCACAATCACTGGCTACGGAGCAACGCTGGATTCATCCACATTTGCAGTGGAAATGCTCACCAGTCTTCAATTATAACATATGCTGCACACCCATATGAACTCCCACAGGGATTAACTGCTTTATAATGAGATTACCACAAACTAAATAATCAACGCACTTCTAATTGCAAAGGTTTTATCAATACTACCTGTTGGCTGAGTTTTTTAAGGTAAGAGATAACACTGTAACTAAGTCCACAATCTAAATTATCTGATATCAGATTTGGAGCTCCCATCATCCTTAGGGCTTTCTTTAATGGCTATAAGGAAAACAAAATACACAATAGTAAGAGAATAAGTATTTAAAAAAGAAATTTATAAGCTCAATTATAGGAAGCTAAGGCACGTAGGTTAGTGCTCTAGCTTTTCCACTTTTGGCCACTAAAATTCAAGTCTATTCAGATAACATGTGACATGAGTTTGGTGTCTAACTAGCTCACAATGGACGTTATGCCACGTCACCAAGACACCACACACACCGTGGTGCCACTGGCAATTTCCACTCAAAGGCTCAGGTCCAGAATAGCCGGGATGATGCAAGTCCATATTGAGGTGCATTGTCCAAGCTACACGTAAGAGGTGACACAGTGCCTCCCCCCACCCCTTCTTTGGCCCAGCTTCCCAAGTTCTACCACTTCACCCACATTAATAAACAAACTAATCTGCATCTTACTTATCAAGTTACAAATATAACGCCAAATTTGGTTTCTCTGAACAATATGAAGTACTTTTGATCCAAGCTCATTTAATACTTAATGAACAGAAAACACATTTCTCTACAGTTACTATTACTCAACATTTCTACAAATTCATGTATTTCTTAAAAATGTCTGACCTAATCTACATACCTCTGCAAAGCAAAACGTTTACTACCTAAAATG
>VYZS01070709.1:54007-75307 GCA_013400695.1 Neodrepanis coruscans | reverse complement strand
TCCTTTCCAACCTACAACAGTATATATATGTGTGTGTGGGGGGGTTATGTGTGTGTGAGTGTGTATGTACAACTTCTGAGTGTATCTGACCACCTCAAAAACTTCTCTGTTCCAGGCTGAACAATCCCAATTCTCTCAGCCTTTTTTTCATAGAAGAGATGCTCCATCCCTCTGATCCAATTTGGTGACTTTCTTTGGACTCATTGCGTAAGTTTATATGTATTTAATTATATCTGTATTTTCCTGTATTATTTTTTCACCCTGAAAGCAATACATATACAAGGACCAGTAAAAAATAACTCAAAGCTTATTCTGCAGTTGGCTCTTAATGACTGACTAATCTTTCCTCAACAAGTTTCAGTTGATGTTAAATTAAAGCAAATGATCATGTAGTATTCAAACTTGGGAGGAGAATGCTAGGAAATGAAATACGTTTGCAAACAGTATTAATTCATATGCATAAGGTAAAGTCATACTAGGAATGCAAAAAATTTAGCACGGTTGTCTATCTGTGTTATAAAAATGAAATATAAGTTCTTGGTTGTGTGACTAAACAAGCACATTTATTGCCTGGGAAAATGGAGGAATGTGTCATAAAAGCCAATTTGCTTCTCATCCACTAGAAATAAAGGAGTGTAACTTTCAACAGAAAAAAGGTTCAGCCTTTATTTAAGGATAGTTGAAAAGAGAAATGTAATTTTCAAGCATATTAAGGGAATTATAAAACCAATTATCTATGAAAATTAAAATAATTGAAAGTAAAACAGGATTAATTGACAGCTGCCACTCTTTCTAATTTACTTTGTTGTATCAAGCAATTGTAAGTACTGAAGGCAATGGGTAAAATGGGTATATTGGCATTTCATTTCACTGTCTGAGCACAGTCCCATCATAAAAATACAGCATAGCAGCCATGAATGCCTTGTGTCAACTTATTCATCACAGCATTTTCTGATTCACTGGACTTGAATTTTATGCAGTGTTACCATTCTGGGAAAAAAAAAAAAAATCTCCCTAAACTCTTTTCAAGTTGCTCTACCTTTGTTTTCAAGTTGCAGTCTTGCTGACCTGAAATGGAAGAAAATTGTAGAGATGATATTTGTGTCATATAATTGGTATCATTAGCAATATTTTCTACCATGAAGAAAAAAATAATAGTGGGTCTTGAATAGTACAGTTCTCCTGGGAAGAAAGAAATCAATGTTTAATTGAGATTACAGTACTGTTTTTTCTAGGAAGTTCCAATCAAGATTCAAACCACTTGAATATGAACAGCTGGTTTTGAAAAAGCAGAATCTTTTCTTTGGGAGAGGAGGAGCTGATGTGGAACTTCATCTCACAAGTACATAAATATAAATCTTGTCAGAAAGGACAAAACGCATGTTAAACCTACTCATGGTGAAAACAGAAACCATTTTTTTCTGAGGACTACCCACCCTTCTCAAGTGCCTAAAGGAAAAGCTTGTGGATGACTGTAGTGCTTGAAAGTTAAGTGACAGATCTTGAATGACTACCCAGCGTAAACGTGTTGGGTGCTTGGGAAAGCTCTTGGATCTGAAATGACCTGCACAAATTTGAAACAGTCTGTTTTTATAATGCCAATATACATTCTGCTGGAGGTGGGAAAAATAACTAAGGGTATCAACTCCTGTCAACTTTGAAATTATTTTGAATAATAATTTCTTAATCATTTGAGTCTTCTCTTACAGTGTGCATACTAATTTAAATGTGGCATTTCAGCAGGAGATGTGCTAAACCAACTGAAGTTCACAACTTACAGAAATCTTTCCTCTATAAAGGTCATTATTTAATGTGATAGACAAAAGGTGTCTGAAGGACATATACATATACATTCAGATAATGACACTGGAGAGGGTTTTGAGATTCTTCCTTGAAGAACTGGATCAGTGCTGGTCAGGTTAATTAACTCAGGTTAATGCTGAGTAATGTGATACTCCTACAGAAAAATAAAGTGAGCAAATGAAAAGTGACTTAGTTAACTTGCATGAAAAGTCTAGGGTTGTGTTGAGATTGAAGCTCAAAATTCTAGTTGCCTTTGGAAATAATGGCTTTGTCCACTCATCCTCTCTTTGCTCATATGTGTGGCAATGGTGGCTTCCACGATGATCTACTCCATAGTGTTTTCAGGACTGAGGTGAGCTCCATTGAATATCATTGACTGCTGCTTATGTATGAGTAGCAGACCCAGCAGAGCATCTCCTCTAGTAGCCAACGGAAATGTCCCCAACACACTCTAGAAATCCAGATTATTGGTATGATGTTGCACTGCCTTTCCAGAAGATGCTGAGATGTTCAATTCCCCCATGAAAACCAAGGCCTGTAACCATGTTTTCCAAAATTTTGGTTTGTTTGGGGTTTTTTTTCACACTGGCTTCCTGACTTCGTTGTCTGTAGGAGTAATCCACCAGCATGACCATTCTTTTTGGCATTCCTTCCATCCTCAGTCTATGCTTTCAGCTTTCTCTCTTGACTATGGGTGTCTGTGGTGGAGACTCACCTGCATAAAGCAAAATTTCCCCCTTTTTCTGTATTTCCTGGAAGGCCTGTGCCTATCTGTTGCTGTGCTCTGTTCATCTGAAAAATTCTACTGTAGTTCCATTACAGATCTGCAACAATGCAGGAACTTCTAATTCCTCCTGTTTGTCACACTGTGTAGCTTTGTCTAGATTTGATACACATATACAGCCTAGTTGTTGAATTACTATTTCTGTTTTACCTTGAGGCATAGTGACTGTATCTTGAATTTGTTTTTAACAGACCTTAGAAAAAGGCAGTCAACTGATGGAAAGATGATGGGGGAAAAGTAGTCTTACTTATTGTAAAAAAATTACAGATTCTGCTTACAGGAATATTACTGAGCAGAATCAAATAATGTAGAGAAGTTTAGACTCCTCTTCTAGTTTCCAGCCTTTACAATACCGAAATGTGAGTGATAACACTATTGTGGACACATGAAATGAGATTCATCTAATTTGTTTACAACACTTATATTTGAGCTGCCATTATTTTCCCTTTATATTAATGAGCAGGAAATAAGTGCTTTGTGGACTGAGGGTAGGTAGAGTGTTTTGCAGTTTACAATGCCTATTTCTCTCTGTTAATTGCATAAAGAACCTCTAGCAACATACAGAGATGGTACCTCAGATATGGGGCATGTTGGTACCCAGAGTCTAGACAGGTGCATCACCCTTCATGGTTTTCATAAATATCTGGCTTTTCAAATGAATGATAAAGTAAAAGTCTTGCTCTGCTTTAAATAAATACACAAAAAACACAGTACAAGAAGACCAGTGTTGAAAATGTATTTAAAAACATAGTATATTTAGAATAATATAATGATTTGTTTTTAAGGTTTTGTTTTTCTAGATTTTGAAGATTCAGAGTTGGTGAATTGCTGTACCTGAGGCAGGTGCTTTACAAACAGCTGCATGGTTAAATATATGCACTCTGAACATTTTACTTTTGATTAGCAAATTGGGAAGCTTAATTGCTTTTTCTTACTTTGCATAATTTTTCATACCTCAGATACCTTAGATTATATTTTATATCTACTAGAGAATAAAGTTTTTTGTTGACTTGTGCACATATTAAGAAAATTTTGGGCTAGCAACTTTGATTTTTGTCTGTTTGAAAAACAATATATCCATATTGCAGGCACAAAACTTGAGTATTATGTCAGTCCTTTAAATTTAGTTGCTCAAAAGATGAAGGTAAAAGAATGAAACCATATTCAAATGATAATGTGTTAATCAAGGAGAAAAATCAATTAGATCAGCTGTTATTAGTTTTAAAGCAGCAAGAGTCTACTGAGATAATTTGGTCTGACCATCAATAAGTTTACTCTCTTCATCCACTTTTCCTTCTGACCATGACATTTTACCAGAAAAAAACTGAGGTCTCTCTTTGATGATAAAAGAGATTATATAGATTAAATAATCTAGCAATTAATGAAGAAAGAATATGACAGATCAGGAAATAATGTCTCCTTACCCATTTCTTCACCCTTGCTTTTCAGAGCAAAATCATTTCATGTATTCTGTTTTTCTTACTAAGATGAAAACTAAAACATAGTGTACAAAGGACTAGTCTTTGCTAAATATATTTCCACTTTATGCAAGATATATGATAGCTGATAAGTATCCCTTTTATTTATTTTTCTTTTAAGAAGTACTGAGATCTTATACCTACATTCCAAAATATGAAATTACTTTCAAACATGCAAGAAACTCAGTATGTTGGTGGAAACTCATAAAATTTGTCCAGTACTACACACTTGCTGTTTTTGCCACTAATTCACAACTNATAGCTGATAAGTATCCCTTTTATTTATTTTTCTTTTAAGAAGTACTGAGATCTTATACCTACATTCCAAAATATGAAATTACTTTCAAACATGCAAGAAACTCAGTATGTTGGTGGAAACTCATAAAATTTGTCCAGTACTACACACTTGCTGTTTTTGCCACTAATTCACAACTTCCATTCCAAGAAATTGAGAATAGCCTTATGTACAAAGGGCCAAGGTATAAAAAAAATTATAAGGTTACTGGTTTGCCAATGGCCAATGGCCGTGGAAAGTAGCAGTAGACTCAGCACACAAATTTGTCCGTGTGGAATGTGACTGGCAAAAATGTCACCACTTGAAAAAATCACCACAATTTAAAAAAATCTCCACAACTAATGCCTATGTATTTCATAGAAAAACAATACATGGAGCTCTTAAGATATTTTCACAAATCTAAATTGAAGAAAACCGAATGGAAGGGTGTTAGATCAGTAATAGATGATTTTGGTCACTGTCAAGCACAACAGCTCTTATGATTTAATTTAAAAATTAACTATAAAATGATTTGGGGATGGTACATGCTGAGTGAACTTTAGTACAATGATAGATTTCATTCCAGTCTTTAGGATCAACACAGATCTAGAAGTGTTGTGACAGTGTTTATATCTTATTGAGGATAATTATTGGTTTGAATTGGAAAATCAGTTTGTTCTGTACTTTCATCTTTTACAGATACCATTTTCTCACCTTTTGGGTTCCTCCTAGAGCATATCTGTAATTTGTAATTTCTCTTTTCTCTGGCCTTCGTATTTCTTGATACCCCATTGACTTTGTGGGATAATCTTGTATATATTGATTAAAAGAGGAAATGATTTAAAGGGAAGAAAACCTGAAAGGTCACATTCTGAGTCCTTTATCAATCATCCTTCATCTGACAAAATGCCCCTACAAAAACAGAGAAAATGTTATGTTTTTGAACATGTGTTAACACATGAAGACTTGAGTATTTGCATGATCTGATAATTTGTGAATATTATAATACCAGAGCTAATTGAATTCATTGACCATGTTTTCTTTAGAAGATCCTCTACTGGATACTTGAGAAAGAGATTAATTCTATTCCAGCCATGTGTCTTTTCTGTTTAATTTTCCACAGTTTTAAAAAATGTTTATGTTTAATGTTTTGCATAGTTGATATGCAAGAGGCATTTAAGTTTTGGGGTCTTTTTTCTGCTTTTGTGTAAGGGAGTAAAAGGTATTTTTAACTCCATCCAAACTCTGCCTGTACAAATGTCAAAGTTCAACAGTTACTGAGCTGTCAAATCAAACAGAATTCCATAACTGGGTCTGAAAAGAGCCCTTTGAAATGGGAATCAAATGAACTTCTGAATATTGCATGCCACTCAGTAATAATACAAAATTCATAGCAGAAAATATCACTGAGCAGCAAAACCTGATGTTTTTGTAGAGATACAGGCACATATTTTCCCCAGACATCATTAGTTGCTGGTATTTCTAAACCAGGCTAATGAGTGCTTTCCCAAGGAATCAAACAAGTTCTTAGTTTTCGAAGGTTTGCATCAAAGATTTGATCAGTTGAAAAAGACAGCTTTGAGCTTTGTCAGAATGACACTTTAAATTTCTGTGCAAAATACACATTTTATACCTTAAAAATCCTCCTGGTAATTTGTTCCTGTTGTGGTTATAAGAGATTTGCCTCAACTATTTTTTCTGTATTTTTACAAGCTGGGGAGAATTCAAGAGACATACTCCTTTACATATTTAAAGGACCATACCAGAAGTAATCACAGAGAACAGTTTTTCTGTTATCAAAAGAGACTAAATTTATAATTTAAAATGAACACCACATTTCTATGCACAGTCAACATATTATAGCATTTTTGGTAGTTCTAGATAATAAGATTATGATAATTCTATTCCTCATTTTTCCATTGAAAATAATTGTGATTTCAGACAAAACCCCTAACATATAAGGATTTTACTGTACTGAAAAATAGCTTATTCTAGTAGTTTTAAAATGGGATGCATACCTTTAGTTCTCTCTGAACTTATTTAAGCAAGAAGTTATTTCATTTCTTCATGTTCTTCTAATATCTGTGGATTGATACAGGATGAAAGTACCCAAAAGCACATTTGTAAAAGTACACAAATCTGTGTTTCTCCCTCCCTTCTAAATGCCCAGAGGATGAGTGAACAGATGACTGAGAACAGTGTATGGAGGATGACTCATCATGTAGTCTGACCTTGCAGAAATGTAAAAGTTTTTCACTTTGTTCTTCTTTCCAGCTGGTTTCACTTGCTTACAGTGCAACAGGAGGTGGTCTGTGCACTCAGAGATAGGTGTGAATGTTGGAAAGGGTTTTTAAGAAGAGCAGGTGAAAACTTGAGAGCTGAGCAAAAACAGATGTGCAAATAGGTTGGTTGCTTTTATGCAGTGAGTTGAATTTGAAAGAATCGATGTCCAGGCTGAAGAGAAGCTGCTATTTGCAATGTAAAAACGGGATTACATTTTATTGCTCTTACAGAAACTGAAACTATGCCGGATATTCTTCAGCACCCTCTGCTGGTTTTGTAATTATTTACACAAATAAGGCATTCCTGGAGGAAAGCTCGAGCAAACAAATAAGACGAAAATGAAGAAAAAATAGTGTAGGGGGTTTTTTTGTTTGGTTGGTTTTTTGTTTTTTTTTTTCCCCTATCCAGAATTCAATCATAAATTATTTTAAGTTTCTGCTTTTACCACCACATACTTTTCTACCTATATCTCTTCAGTGCCTTTGAAGTGTAGCCTTATCCAGGTGATTTAAGCCACCTCCTTGAGGACCTTGTTTGTCTGTTTAGTTTTACCAAGCATGCTTGCCCCTGGATGTTAAGCCAGGACCTGTTTAAGCACAAAACACAGTTCTCTCTAGATCAGTAATGCTGCTGTATGAGGTTAGGAGGAATTATGCTGCAAATACTGCAGAGGCTGAGCTCCACATCAAATCAAAAGGTGATGGCAAAAGACTTGAAGGGAACCTACCGCTTTTGGTAAAACTATTCCTAGGAAATCAAGCACATGAAAGTTAAGAGGAGCTCTAGAAAAGCCAAGTGACAAAATCAAAACTGTTCCATCTGATATGTTTCATTTAGAAAATTCTTAAGCTGTACTTTGTAAATTTTTTTAAGAATATGGTTTTTAATTTTTACCTGAGAAATTCCTATAGCCTTTGTTATGCTGTATATGAAAAGCCAGATAATGGAATGCCAATACTCCAAATGAAGCCCTAACTATAGTGGGAAATGTTTGTTCACTTGAGAAAAAGAAATTGTCATATACAAAAGAAATACCACTGCAAAGATTTTTAGAAAACTGGACTGTAAAGATTTTAGAAAGTCTGACTAACATTTTTAGGAATTCAGAAGGCTCATATTCAGATTTTGGAATGTAGTGAGCCATGGGAGTTTCCCCTTTGCATGTTTCTTTTTTAGGCTAAGGGGGCATATATGGGAAGATATTATAGGGAATGATAAAATATTACTTTAGCCACAGACAGATGTGTTCACCTTTCTATCAGTAAATGTTTGCAGAAGAAGCTCCTCAAGTCAGAGTATGAAACCTTTCTCATTAAAATTACGGCTGTAGATAGAGATCATTATATCTTTTATTTCTACAAAATAAAATTTAAGTGATTTGTGCCTAAAAGATAGGGAGCTATTAGTTTCTTTGATGAAGATTTCTACACCTAGGCATGTATTTTAAATCACTATAACAGCAGTGCTGTTCTGTGATTTCAGTACTTATTTGACCGATGACACATAGTTTAAGTAAGGCTAAAATGTCTTAGAGCAATTTGTATACAATATCAAGAAAAAATGCCCAAACTCTCTATAAAAAAGTGTTGGAAACCAGTCTGCTTTAATATGGGATGATGAAACTTAATACTGGAATGCTAGATAGTGGTTATGTAAAGAGTGAATTGCTCATTATAAAGATTAAATCTTCATTGTGCTGTGGCAAGTGGCAATGAACTGGCAATCCATCTGTTCTTGCTCTCTTCAAATATTAGAATTTATTACTGCAGAAAAAAATAACTGCTAATTTTTGAACTAACCACCTGTAAAGAACAAGTCATTGCACAGATAAGATGTGCTCCCCGCAGCTGCAGCTTCAGCTAACTTCATTCCCTCAATTTGAATGAGAGCATATTTCAAGTGGAGGGCAATTATATGGCTCTGTGCCTTGTATAACCTGTTAAAACTAGTAATTTGGTGGCATAAAATTGATTCTGTTCTCAGTTTACAGGTCTAACTAGGCTTAGACTAAGAACGTTTCTCTCTTTAAAATAGAAAATGACTAGAGTGTTGCTTGAGTGGGTTTACTATTTATATTGTGCTTTGGTTGAGTATCGGTTCTAAAATAGACTTGACAGCTGATATGGCAATGTCATTATGCATTGACAGTGTAACACAATGCCACTTATTTTTCTACAGGCTTATTTGTACAAGATGACTTCCTCTGTTCTAGATAAGTATTATTCCTTCCATCTCAATACAGCCATGAATAGAAGTTATACTCTGTAAGGAATTCAACAGTAATAACCCATTCCTTTGCTGTTTTAGGCTTTAGTTAGTANCATACCCCTTAAGACATCAGTAGCACTTCTTTGTCTGTGTTAAAACTGTGGGCTTTTCATTTGTCAAAAAAAAATGCATTGCATTCCAAACAACACTGTTCAAAACAGAAGGAATTGCAATATTGTTGTTATATTTCATTGAAATTTCACCTTTGTATCCCATTTCAGAAATACTGAACACATTAATCACATTTTTAACAATGTTTTGATCTAACCTGTAGTCAAGGGAATGTACCTTGCTCTTCTGCCTTGACACTTGGGTTTATGGATGAATCCTTGAGAAGCCCATCAAAAGTTATCATAGGATGGTTTGTGTTGGAAGGGACCTTAAAGATTGCGTTGTTTCAACCCCCTGCCATAAGCAGGGACACCTTCTACTAGACCAGGTTCCTCAGAGCCCCATCCAGCCTGGCCTTAAACACTTCCAGGTATGGGGCAGTGACAATTACTCTGAGCGATCTGTGCCAGAATCTCACCACCCTCACAGTAAAGAATGTGTTTCCTAATATCCAATCTGAACTTACTCTTTGTTAGTTTGAAGCCATTTCCCCTTGTCCTGTCACTCCAGGCCCTTGTAAATAATCTCTCTGCATCTTCCTTGTAGGTTCCTTTCAGCTGCTGAAAGGCCATTATTAGGTCACCCCAAAGCTTCTCCAGGCTTAACTACGCCNCCCATTCCTTTGCTGTTTTAGGCTTTAGTTAGTAGTTATTTCTTTTCTTTTCTTTTCCAAGGTACTCTGTTGTAAATGCTTGGCTGTCTGAAAAGATTCCAGACCATCTTTTTTTGTAATACAACCCTCCTGTATAGTAGTGTTGCCGGCAGGGCGAGATAAGAAGTGAGACAAACACACAGTGAAGGGAGAGCGCAGCTTTNGAATGTACCTTGCTCTTCTGCCTTGACACTTGGGTTTATGGATGAATCCTTGAGAAGCCCATCAAAAGTTATCATAGGATGGTTTGTGTTGGAAGGGACCTTAAAGATTGCGTTGTTTCAACCCCCTGCCATAAGCAGGGACACCTTCTACTAGACCAGGTTCCTCAGAGCCCCATCCAGCCTGGCCTTAAACACTTCCAGGTATGGGGCAGTGACAATTACTCTGAGCGATCTGTGCCAGAATCTCACCACCCTCACAGTAAAGAATGTGTTTCCTAATATCCAATCTGAACTTACTCTTTGTTAGTTTGAAGCCATTTCCCCTTGTCCTGTCACTCCAGGCCCTTGTAAATAATCTCTCTGCATCTTCCTTGTAGGTTCCTTTCAGCTGCTGAAAGGCCATTATTAGGTCACCCCAAAGCTTCTCCAGGCTTAACTACGCCAATTATCTCCGTCTTTTCTCATAGGAGAGGAGCTCTATCCCTCTCATCATCTTGGCAGCCTCCTCTGAACTCATTTTGAGAGACTGATGTCCTTCCTGTCACATCTAAGTAATGTCACCTTGGGAGACAATGAGGTTACCAGCAGGACAGTTATGTTATTTGCAAGCATATTCATTAGAGCTTCTTATGATGGAAAATCATAAGATAAAATCAGGACATAATTGACCACCAACAGATTTAAGAGATGAAGTTTATCAGGTTAGATGCCTTTAGGCTTTATCAGAATTGGAGAACAAGAAGGAAGGGTTCTGACAAGATGCTATGAAAGCTCCAGAATCAACGAATCATAGGAAAAAAAGAATGGTTTGGTTTGGAAAGGGCCTTAAAGTTTAGTTAGTTCCAACCCCCCTGTCCTGGACAAAGACACCATGTTGCTCAGAGCTCCATCCAACCTGGCCTTCTTGGAAAGTTAAATAAACAGGGAGAATCATTAGAACATTTGGTTTGGGGGTTGTTTTTTTCCCCATAGCTTCCCTGTTTTTGTACCAAAGGAAAAGTTTTTAATAAGTTCATTTTTAAACTCGTCCATTCTTTATGTTGGCTGTTGCTTTCTGCTTGGATGTGTTTAAGTGTTCCGCCACTCAGATGACTGGAGCTGTAGATTATGAAGGAGGATTTCAGACAAGGAACATGTATCTCGGAAATGGATGAAAACCAGAAAGAGGGGCTGAATAATACTTTATCTAAGCAGATTAAGAAGCAAGTGGTATCTCCCTGGATTCCATACAGCAAAGTGGAGACCTTTTCTATAAACTTAAGCCGTGTTTCCTGATCTGAAGTATACTTTTAGTCTAGCTGATTGCTTTTACTTCTTCTGTATTAGAAAGCTGAGGCTGTGAATATTCATCTGTTCACTTACCCAGGGAAACATGAGAGTTGTTTACCCCAGAATATTTATGAAGTTCAGGCTTTCTATCAGAAGTAGTTTGGGATGAGCACAGATGGTAAATGCGTTACTCAAAACTGATGAATCCCCAGGTGATGTATGAAGACTGTTTTATTTTCAGGGATGTCAATAAGGAGCCACCAATTTCTTGAGGTGATCTTGTTAATTTTGTATGCAGGTTTTACGATTTATCTTGCAGGCTCTGAAGAGCAATTAAATTCACCTATGCTCATCAAAAAACATAATGAGTATCATAAGTTTTGATGATAATGCTGTTCTTTTCTTCTTTAGGTAGCTTCATTCACTGACAGGGCTATATACTTTAAGCACATAAATGACTCAACTCCAGAATGAGACGGCTTTCTTGAAAGAAGCTCTTTAATTTAAGTTCTGACCTCATTTCTCATCTTATGCAGGATGAGTCTTGTGCAGGCAGAATGTCAGGTAGGTAAGCCAGGAACAGTCTGCTCTAGTTCTTGCAAGTCTGTAGTATCATGTGCTTACTTGAGAAAAACATGGGCTTTGTTTGATACCTGGTTTCTAGTATATCAACAACATCAATAAATGTGACATAAATGACTTAAAATTCACTATGAAATACTATTTTCTAGAATAAAACTGTCTAAAAATCTTGTGGTAAGATCCAATACATACACATTTTCACAATAGTTGATGAAAACTCATTGGTAACCTTTAATTGTAAATTCTAGTATTAAAAAAACCCCAGAATTTTATAAATTTTGTGTGTAATATTGATACTGTGATGTGGAAAACTATTTAATAACATTCCCATACTTCATGTGTACAATGAGCACAGTTTCACTCTCCCAGTGACTTCACATACACCTAACTTTCTTGGAAAGCTTTTTTCTCTTATGAATTAATTTTTTTAAAGTAACATAATTTTCATGTTAGACAAAAAATACATAAATGTGAGCTGAAATAATTCACACAGTGCTTTAAAATGGAGTGAATATGTTGCCTAAATACTCAAATCATGTTGAAAGTTATAAAAATCCAACCTTGTTGACAATGATGGTCACTGGATGAAAAAAACCACAAAGTAGCACATAAACAATCATGTGAGATTGCTAAATAGAAAAAGTTTTGTGTTTGTGGGACAAAATTTGTTGCTTTTTTGTTGTAATGTTCCTTTGGTATAGGTGAAGGAATACTTCATTTTAGAAGAAAAGAACAGTTTGTATACAGTACTTAGATATCATTTCCCCTCCCTATAGTTACTTTTTTCATTTACTTGAGGTAATAAGTTTGTGTTGCAATGCAAGAGTACTTCAGCACTGAAAATCTACAATAACAGCAATTAAACATTTCTTTGTGAGCAGAGAGAACCCCCCAAGGTCATTGTTTCTGTGTCACCAATCAATGCATTGTCACAAAACAATGAAAGATTACTTTGTACATCATCAGTAAGACACAATATCTTTGGAAAGATTTATATTTTGTCCATAGGATTTTCTGCTTCTTAAGACTTTTGCTTCTTTGTACCTTCCAAGGTTGAGGGAGGGGATTCTGCCCATCTGCTCCTCTCTGGTGAAACCCCACCTGCAGAGCTGCCTCCAGCTCTGGGATCCCAGCATAGGAAGGACATGGACCTATTGCAGTGAGTCCAGAGGAAGCCACCAAGATGATCAGAGGGACGAAGCTCCTCTGCTGTGAGGAAAGGCTGACAGAATTGTGATTGTTTAGTCTGAAAAGTAGAAGGCTTTGAGGTGACCTCATTGTAGCCTTCCAGTACGTCTTCTGACAAGAAAGATGGAGAGAGACGATTTGCAAGAGCAATTAGATAAGACAAGGGTGAATGGCTTCGCAGTGACAGAGAGTAGATTTAGATTAGATATTAGGAAAAAAATTATTCTCTGTGAGGGTGGTGAGGTCCTGTCACAGGTTGGTCAGAGAAGCTGTGGATTCATCTTTCCAGGAAGTGTTCAAGGGCAGGTTGATGGAGCAATGAACACACTTGTCTAGTGGAAGGTGTCCCTGCCCATGGCACGGTGTTGGAGTTGGATAGTGTTTAAGGTCCCTTCCAATCCAAACCATTCTGTGATGATGCTATGTGATGAAATTTGTTCAGCACAAATGAACAGGAACTAAATACAATCAGGGCAACTCAAAATTTTCTCCAATTTTTTGTGATGTTCATCCCCTTTTGCATTTTGGGAATGTGTATAAATTCATATCTATATGAACTTATCTACTTTTCAATTACTGCAGATGATATTTGTTTATAATTCTCATGTCTGAAAGAAAAAGAGGTTTCGCATTTCCAGGAGGAATGTTGACATCAATGCAAGTCAAAGTAGAGTGAAAAATTCTGCCAGAATTACTGCAGGTAATCACAAACCAGGGAAAATGAAAAAAAAAAAGAAGTTTTCTTTCATGGAATTTATTGAGCTATGGAGGGCAAAACATTAACATTATTGACCTTTTTAGAATAAATGTTCCCATCTTAGTTAGCTGAATGATTTTTCTTTTAAAATCTTCCTTATTTTTAAGTGATTGACTTCAAAATATCTGTTGCAGTATCTCTTGACAGGGGATGTGTGTGATTGTTCTCAAGCCTCTGTCATTTTGAAATGGTTCATATTTCATCTCAGGAGCATGAACTTGTTACCTTTAACTTCTGAAAAGTTTTTACCAGTATGTTTGTTAAGATTCAGACTAATGTGAAACACAACCCCCAATGGAGATTTGCTTCACACTGTATATAGGGAATGATGAGAGACTTGTGACTATGTTGTGAAAGCAGCTGTTTGAGTACACTTTTGTACAGGATTTTGTACACTTGATCTGATAAACATTTACATCACCAAGGAGTTTGTTTAATGTCTATGCTACAGAAAGTGGAGATAATTTTTTTAATATTTTCTTTTATTTCGAGTAAGGGAAAGATTAAAATGCTCCAAACTCCATACAAAATGCTAAAAAGGAAGTTCACTGTAAAGGCTGGTGTATCCACAAAACAAACATTATTGATGATGTACAAACGGGTTTTTTTGTTTATGACAAGCAGTGTGTTAACAAGTGTCTACAACAAGTCAAGTAAGTGCAGACTTAGACACTTCGTGTTAAATGCGAGGTAAATCTGTTATTCACAGCCCTTTGCTTTTTCGGCTATGGTTTAGATAAATATGTGTCAGTTTTTTCTTCCTGCATACTGTAAACAAATCCTCGAGCTTTTATTTTGATGTAGGTTGTGTGATTTCGTAGTAAGACAAAACACTGAACAGTGCCTGGTTCTCTATATAGCAGTTCTCAGGGAAATTGATTCCATTTTAATGACTACCTCACTCTTCAGCACTTTGTCTGAACTATCCTGAGAGTGTCTCCAGGACATGATTTATGAGCCAATTTGGAGGCTGGTACTCCAGAAGCCAGAAGTAGTGAAAGTACCTCTCACTGGGCAGAGCTGATCATGGAATACCGTGTAGGAAGGTAATGGAGTACTTCTGTGTTCTGCACCATTTGAGAAAGTTTGTGGTGCTTTCCTTTGCCTGTAATAGCAGTAACATTTCTGTAAAAAAACCAAAACATTGTCACCGGGCTTAGGGTATTTGCCCAAAATAATACAATCTTTTTTTCAAAGAGTATAAATTTTAAAGCATTATGTACATGCTAAAAATTAATGCACTATTTTAGCATGATTAAGTTTGATAAATATACAGAATCACATTCCTGTTGTGCCTTGCTGACTTTCAAGTTATGGCACAAATACAATTTTACTTTCTTGACTATGAAGTTAAATACTGTGAATGATACCATACTGTGGCTTATTCCAAGTATAATAAAGTAAAACCTTAACAGCGAGTAACACTTGGCAGTTTCTTCTTCATGTATATGTTTTGCTTGTTTTGAAGTGTATGGCTGGATGAAAATAAAATCAGTAGTATTGTATACTTCAGTTGCAAGCTTAAGATTTTAGGAAACTATCATTCTGCTTTGCTGCAAAAACTTGTAAACAAATGTAAAGAAGAATCAGTGTAGGCAATGAATACAGACTAGGACACAGAATTTTGAACATCTATGAAATTTTAACAAACAAGTGCCTATCTAGACATTCTTGAACCTCACGTTACACATGTTCATTGGATAAGAATAAATGCACTTAATTTCTTATGTTATATGGAAGGAATTTCTTTTGTCATATGGGGAGTGGAAAAAAGAGAAATTGAAAATCCGCTCATTCTTTTTTTAAATAGAAATGCAGCCTTATCTATTCAGTCATTTTTCAAACTACTTGCATATGAGGTCAGGAAGAGACTTATAGAGGCTTTTCCAAATACCAAGGGGTAGGTAAGTAGGCTATTCTTTTTTAAGCTAGTTTCTCTGATTCTCTATAAAATGATCCCTTCTTTCCCCATTTCAGTGTTTCTTCTTAAACTATTACCCACGTAGTTCAAGATTCAGGTTGAATCATTCTTTCTATCACTTGACAGAATGTCAATTCAATACATTTGCAATCACACCAAACTGAAAACTTGCCATTATACCAGGATGATTTTCCAAGAACTGGCTAATAGCGGTAGGTTAGAGAGGCATGGTGGAATGGTAACTGTATTTTGTAACAGGGAAATTTATGAATGAATGAAATTTAATTTTTTTTTTATAAATAGTATATTTATATTTTTATATATAGTATAAAAAGTACCATAGCTGAAAAAATATTGGTACTAAATGAGTGATTAATTCTGTTTATATTACTTCCATCTTCCTTAGTTGTTGTGTGAACTTCTAATGAATACAGGTACTCAAAGAAAGTCCTTAGACAGTGAGATTTGCAGATGTTCGAAGTAGATAGTCATTAAGAAAAAGATAGAGATGTTTGTTGGTTTTTTTTTTTTCCTCCCGCTCAAAATACTTTCTCTCTCACAGGTAATATGGGGTACCTGTTCAATCTCTATCACAAGCCCTAAACCTTCCAGCCCACTAAGAGCTTCTGTACTAACCTCACCTTCTTCAAAGTTAAAAGAGTAATGAATTAGCAAGTATGAGTAACTCACAGAAACCTCATTGCTGTCATTTCTCAAGTAAAAACACCGCACAATCCTAAAACAGAGACTTTAGGGAAGACACAAAAAGTATAGATTATACAGGTTTCCTGTAGACTCCATACTAGACAAAATAAATGATTGTCTGTGATGCTGAAAGTATGTAAATGAAGTAATTTAATTGGATTTTGTCTAATACAGGCAGTATCTCAACTCACCTTGGTGCTCTTGTATGTGACTTTTAACAGTTACATATCTTGTAACTCTTTTCTGTGTGTTATACTATGAATGAAGATGTAATTCTGATGTTTTGTTCACATGTGAACCAGGACATTAAGGAGGACATGGGTTTTGTGTTCCTCGTGGAGTTGATATTACTGCATTGTATTACTGATATTACTTACTAGGGAGAGCCAACCTCTTGCAATTATCAAAGCAAGTTTCTGCTACATTGCAAACTACATTCCAGAACAAATGATGCTTTATTATCATCTCATTTCTTATATTGCTTTCTATCAATCAATAATACATTGCTGAAGCACTATTATGTAAGGATTACACCGATGTGTGGACACATAAAATGTTTACATTTCACTTCCACAATGGAACAGGTTATTAAAGTGTCTTAGCAGTACACAAGCACCATGAGTTTAGGAGCATCTGGAAACTTTGTAGAAAATCTGAGTATTTGATAACAATTTTATAAAATAAGTGGGTCATTAAGAAGAGAAAAACAGGTGTTTTTCCGACCCAGCATAATGACCTATTCCTATTTTAAATATACTCAAGTATTTTCATGGATAATGCTGTAGTGCACAGCAATCTTATGTGCTAACAGAAGGATATATCAACTGTAAAGTATCGTGATAGAGTTTGTTTGGAGAGAAAATCAAAAGCTTATGTACTCCATAGTAAGATTAGTAGACTTAACTAAATTTTTTGTGTTAAATGAGATATCACAAGGACTTAATACGCCTGTATTAAACATGGCCAAAAAGAGCTGAATCTATTCAGTTTAGTGATAAATAGACCCAGAATGACATTCAGAATTTATGACTAAGCATAAGCTCATTCAAGTCACACAAGAATTCAACCTTGATAGCTCTGGTACTCATTCCCTTTGCTATCAGTAGTTTGACACTGCTTTATTCTGACAAATTTATTCTATTACTTCAACCTATATTCAGTTGTGTCTCAATTGATTTTGTTTTCTGATTCTCACTTGAAAAACATTTTCAGGTAGCTGAGTTTAGGTTTCACAGTGTTGTACAGTGTCTGGCACAGGAATATGTTTGTTTTGAACAATGTTTTTGTTCTTGTATCTCATAAAAATGGGAAATTGAATGTATGTTGCTTTTTCTGAGCAACAAAAGGTGCATGATATACTGCAGTGATTTATGCTTCTGTGTTCAAATTGGATCAAGGAAGAGCTAAAATTCTGCAGCATAAAAGGTAGGCAATATATTGAATTGTTTATTAGTCCTTTATACTCTTAATACTGAAGTCAACTGAAATGTATTTTTAATTTCAGAGTGAGTAGAATCTCCTTGCTGAGAAATTATAAAAAAATTGTTTTCAGGATTAAGTTCCAGTCCTTCCAGTGTGTGTAGACTTGCCCTATTAATAATATAATTTCACTTTAAGGATGCTCTGTTCTATACTGTATGGAACTTTCTAAATACATAGGCTGAGATATTGAATTATGGTAGGTTTTGATCTATAATGTATTCATTTTGTCAAGAATGCTTTTACAATAGTTATTTGTGTATCTTAAAATTGTTTGAGCAGGGAACATTATTTTTCCCCAAACTCTCTGCAAAGCATTCCAATTTAGTGAAAGCAGAGAAATCAGTGAAAATATCAAGAGCTCTTTACATCAAGACATACAGGCAAGGAACACAAGCTAAAAAATGATGTTGGAAAACCAGATTACTATAAATTATTCTGTAGTTGTTATGAAAAGAAGAGGAATTGGTAGACATGGTTTTTTAATGATGTGCTAAAGTTATCTTAATCTGAATCACACTGCCATGTTTTGCTCCTAAAAAGAGTGTAAATGGAAAGATGATCTCTTCTTTGTTCTTTATATGTGAAACTTGTTACATGACATGGACCTGCCTTTCCACAGCAGCACGTTTAAAATGGGGTCAGAGCAGGACTAAAGTGCAGAGGTCACAGCAGGTAGTTAGCAGGGCCTGTTTCTGATCCTGAGGAACTTTGTGGTGAAAGGGTCTCTACAACTTGAGCTTTTGGTTTGGTATGTTCACAAATTCTCACTGCCCACAGAGCTGAGTATCAGTGGTGATTTTCATGCTCCCGTGCCACTAGACAGGCTAGTGGTGTGGGGACTGATCTTGTGAGAGTAGCTCTCAAATGAAAGGGGGGAAAAAAAAAAGAGAGCGAGAGAATTTGGTTTGTTCTGCCTGGAAAAAGAGAAGGCTTTGGAGAGACCTAATCACAGCCTTCCAGTACCTGAAGGGAGCCCACAAGAAAGATGGAGAGAGGCTATTTACAGGGGTCTGGAGTCACAGGACAAGGGATAATGGCTTCATACTGACAGACAGTAGGTTTAGATTAGATATTAGGGAAAACATCCTTTTCTTTGAAGGTGGTGAGGCACTGGAAGAGATGCACCATCCCTTCAAGTTTTCAAGGCCAGGTTGGATGGAGCTCTGAGAAACCTGGTCTTGTGGAAGATGACCCTGCACACAGTAGGGATTGGAATGAGGTGATCTTTGAGGTCCTTTGCAAACCAAACTATTCTAAGATCCTACAAAATGTGATAAAAGCATCTGTAATTACTTTTGTGATTCTATTAAATGTGGATCAGAGATGAAGAGGCTTTGCCCACAGATATCAACATTTATATAACATTTTAAACCTGGATTAGAATTAATATATGACCTGTGAAACATTCAGATTTTTAAAGTTCTTAAACCAGATGATGGTTCCCATCTTGGTTCTGGGGTCTGCCAGAATCATTGTGGTCTCTGTGATGAATTGAGTTAGTGTTTAACACAGATACCAGTTATGCAATGGACAGGTTCCCAGTAAGAGGTGATTTTGTACTTGACACTGTTATTTCCACTCTAAGTACAATAGCATAAACAAGAGGGGTTGATTTTCTAGCAAAGTGGAGTTCTTCCCCTTCTCTGTGTTTTTACTATAATAAGCTGTGAGATGCCATTGCTCAGATGCTTTGGGAAATGTCATAGAATTGTTGCAAGATCATTGAGTCCAACCTTTGACCCTTGTCAGCTAAAACAAATCATAAAATGAAGCAGACATTAGCCAAAAAACAGGAGTTCACTTCTCATTCATGCTGTGACAAAGATTTCTGAGAGCATAGCCACAGGATAACAGCCTAAACCTTGAGAGCAAAAGTGCAGGACAATATCAGCAGCACCAAGGCTACAACCCCATACCATCAACAATAAATTAGTGGTAATTTAAAGAGTGTGGTCTTGAGATGTGCCAAGGTGTGGGGAGCAAAAAAAAACCAAGCCCAAAATATGTAAAATACTGTGTTTTTTTGATGGAAGCAAAGAGAAAATAAGAAGATATAAAAGCAGTTACATCCTTTTCAGACACAGTAATAAAGGAAGAAGAGAGAATTGTTCCTGCATTGTCACTTGGTTAAAGGTAATGCGTATTATCAGTGTTTATGCTTGAGAGTATCAGGCCCATCCCCTTTGTTAGGAAAAGAGCATTTTTTTCTTCATCCTCTGTTACTTCTGCAGGCTCAAGAATCACATGTTAAGAATCACATTTATAAATATGTTTAAATAAATTAAAAGCATAACAAATACTACATATGTGTTCTGTGCTGCGACCTTTGCACACAGGTTGAGTGATGCCACATCACTGAGGAGCAAACTTGGATTTGATGCTGTCCAAGAGATAGATTCAGAGTCAGGGAAGGAACATGGTCACTAATTCAGCTCAGTTTGGATTTTGCTTTGTGAGCAGAAAGGGCAGGTCTGGTGATTGTGCATTGGTTTTATTAGGATTGCGGAAACTTTTTGCTTGCTCTGACTAAGAAGGGGGTAAGTTAATTCACAAAGTGGTTGATTTTGGAAGGGATATCTGGAGATTGTCTCGTCCAAAACTCATCTTAAACCACGGTTAGCTAGAGCAGGTTGATGAGGACTCAGCTGGGCTTTGAGTATCTCCTTGGATCGCTATGCTAAAGCTTGGGACTTACGTGTTTAATTTATAGCAGGTGTATTGTAATAAGAGCTTAGGATTTAGAACTTGCATTCATATGTCTTAAATCTAAGCCCAAAATTATAGTCTTGACTGAAATTCATAAATGATAATTTAGCTTCTCCTATTGAGGCTGAGGTCCTGTACAAGGCAGAAGCCTCATGATGAGCAGGAGTTTTGTTCCTTCATCTGTAAATCCACTTGCTTCAGCGGCCTGCCAAACAGGAAACAAAATCTTTTACTAGTCTATGATAGTATGCTGTCCTTTATTGTGCTGTCGTAGGGTTAAAACCAAAAGTAAAAACAGTCTCTGTTCCAGCCGCGTGGGCCTGCGGCCAGGTGAGGGGAGGGGGAACGAGCCTTTTTTTTTTTCCCTCCAGCCCTGGCGAAGGGAGCTGGTCCAGGGCGAACCTCGGTGCGGCGGCTTTGTCCTGCACCAGCGGCCCCGACGGCCACTCTCGCTCCCGGGCCACCCGGCCCGGCGCCCGTGTAGGTTTCAGTGGCCTCTTTTCCCGGGCGGCAGGAGAGGAGGCTCGTTCCGCCGCGCTGCCGCTGCTGCCCAGCTCTGGGGAGAAGATGAAAGTAAAACCAATCACTTTCCTACCATGCGGGGTCCCCGGTGGTCGCACGGGAGCCCATCGGTTGCGCGTATGGGACCGGCGGTGTCGCGGCAGCGATGAGAGCCACAGCAGCGGCGGCTCGTCCCGCCGCACTGGCGCTGCCGGCCGGTTCTATGGGCAGCGGCACCGGAGCGCAGCGATCCTGGCTGGACACCGCCATTTAGCGGAAGTGCCGTGCGTGGCGTTTCCGGACGGCCGCAGTGTCTTCCTGTGAGCCACTGCAGACACGGGGCGGGCCCCCGGGGGTGCTGACCAATGAGAC
>VYZS01070709.1:41175-52933 GCA_013400695.1 Neodrepanis coruscans | reverse complement strand
CCCTCCCAAGTGCCAGGACTTGCGCCGCCCGCGCCGGGAGCCCGCACGGCGCCACTCCCTGCCACTGGAGCCATTGCTGCCGTCGGTGGAAAAAGGCTACTGAAAACTGTGCAGGCACCGGCGCTGGGCGGCTCTCGGTCTGCGCAGGTGGGTGAAAGGGTTGTCCCCACCCCGCCTTGCCGTCGGCCCCGTGTGGCAGGAAAAAAGACCGAGTNGTCCCGATCCGCGCATGCGCAGATGGGTCCCCAGGGGTTGGCCCTCCTTTCACTGGTCAGCACCCCTGGGGGCCTGCCCCGTGTATGCAGTGGCTCACGGGAAACACCGCGGCCAGCCGGAAGCTACGCTTGTGCTGGGACTGCATATCCGGTAATGGCAGCCGCTGATAGTGCCACGTGCTTGCCGCCGCAGGGCCAGCGCCACCGCTCTGTGGCCAGCGCAGGCTCGGCGCCAGCGCTGCTGCTGGCACCGCCGCTCTCACCAGCGCCGCTGCTCTGTGGCTAGACCCAACCCTGCCACGCTCCGGTGCATGGGCGCCGGAGCTGGAGCTCCCGCACTGCAGCCGGTGCCACTGCCTCCACAGAACAAATGCAGCTCCTCCCCGGGGCTCAGCCGGGGCTCGGAGCGGGGCCATGGCAGATCCCGGCCCTGGACCGGGGCTGTGCCTCCTGCAGCGGCTCCTGGCGGCGCGCATGCCACCCGCGCCACCAGCAGGGACCCTCCCAAGTGCCAGGACTTGCGCCGCCCGCGCCGGGAGCCCGCACGGCGCCACTCCCTGCCACTGGAGCCATTGCTGCCGTCGGTGGAAAAAGGCTACTGAAAACTGTGCAGGCACCGGCGCTGGGCGGCTCTCGGTCTGCGCAGGTGGGTGAAAGGGTTGTCCCCACCCCGCCTTGCCGTCGGCCCCGTGTGGCAGGAAAAAAGACCGAGTTTTACTTTCACTTTCTTACCCTACGACAATTTGAATCCTGGACAGTCAGAGACTGCTGGTTGCAGCTTCACATATGGAGTGGATTAGAAGTGCTGGCAGACTGCACTATCAGGATGGAGGTTATGTTATAGATACTCAAGAAAACAAAAGGGAACACTTGTTAAGAAATGTTCTAAACACATTATAGGTACATGAATTTCCTTATGATTCTGTTTAAGGACTTGCGAACACCTCCTAAATCTGCAAAGTGCTGTCTTTGTTGTGTATGCTTAAGAATTTTTTTTTCTTTTAAAATATTTCTACTTGCTAATAATTGCAGAAATCCTCGTCTGACTTTAGTTTTGAAGGTAGTTAGTAATTGCTTTTTGAGGTCTCATTAAATTGGTGTATGTGACTGATAACGATTGTTTTTGGAGATGCTGATTTTTGATAGGTACAATAACTACATATAAAACCTAGCAAAAATTATGGAGGTAATGGATGTAACAGACTTTGAATGTCTTAATGATGAAAATGCTTAGCACCCAATTCATTCTCTTTATTTTATCATGAATGTGTGCTAATGAGAGTCTAGGAGAGACTGTGTGGCTAAGAGCATACATAGGCTTGTTGATCACTATGATTGTAGCTGTTGGATGGCTCTTTCCTAGTGTTTTGTTTGCTTGACCAGCAATAAAATGGTTTTTCCTTTCTTGTTAGAGGGAAATTAAATCAAGTATAAAATAAAAATCGTATGAATATTCTGACAGCAAATACATTTTACAACTGGAGAGGCAAAGCACCTCTGAGCAATGAGGGAAACAGACTATAAGACAAGATGTCCAAGTAGGTTAAAACTAAGAGTATGAAGCAACGTATTTGGCTTTTTAAAGANCCCTCCCAAGTGCCAGGACTTGCGCCGCCCGCGCCGGGAGCCCGCACGGCGCCACTCCCTGCCACTGGAGCCATTGCTGCCGTCGGTGGAAAAAGGCTACTGAAAACTGTGCAGGCACCGGCGCTGGGCGGCTCTCGGTCTGCGCAGGTGGGTGAAAGGGTTGTCCCCACCCCGCCTTGCCGTCGGCCCCGTGTGGCAGGAAAAAAGACCGAGTTTTACTTTCACTTTCTTACCCTACGACAATTTGAATCCTGGACAGTCAGAGACTGCTGGTTGCAGCTTCACATATGGAGTGGATTAGAAGTGCTGGCAGACTGCACTATCAGGATGGAGGTTATGTTATAGATACTCAAGAAAACAAAAGGGAACACTTGTTAAGAAATGTTCTAAACACATTATAGGTACATGAATTTCCTTATGATTCTGTTTAAGGACTTGCGAACACCTCCTAAATCTGCAAAGTGCTGTCTTTGTTGTGTATGCTTAAGAATTTTTTTTTCTTTTAAAATATTTCTACTTGCTAATAATTGCAGAAATCCTCGTCTGACTTTAGTTTTGAAGGTAGTTAGTAATTGCTTTTTGAGGTCTCATTAAATTGGTGTATGTGACTGATAACGATTGTTTTTGGAGATGCTGATTTTTGATAGGTACAATAACTACATATAAAACCTAGCAAAAATTATGGAGGTAATGGATGTAACAGACTTTGAATGTCTTAATGATGAAAATGCTTAGCACCCAATTCATTCTCTTTATTTTATCATGAATGTGTGCTAATGAGAGTCTAGGAGAGACTGTGTGGCTAAGAGCATACATAGGCTTGTTGATCAACATGATTGTAGCTGTTGGATGGCTCTTTCCTAGTGTTTTGTTTGCTTGACCAGCAATAAAATGGTTTTTCCTTTCTTGTTAGAGGGAAATTAAATCAAGTATAAAATAAAAATCGTATGAATATTCTGACAGCAAATACATTTTACAACTGGAGAGGCAAAGCACCTCTGAGCAATGAGGGAAACAGACTATAAGACAAGATGTCCAAGTAGGTTAAAACTAAGAGTATGAAGCAACGTATTTGGCTTTTTAAAGACTACCACTTCAGAATCTTAGTTTTATTTTTAATATATATAATAATGTTCTAAGATCAGTACAATGTACCAGCTTAATCTTAAATTCAGCAAAATTTAATGTAGATGTTTTGGTTTCAGTATGGAAAATTCCATATGATATAGTACAATCATTTAATGTATAACTTAATAAAATCTTAATTTAAATATTGTGCATATTATTGGGAAATATTTGATGTTCCAATTTGGGCAAGATACTTAAGACTAAGTACTTAGATCAATTATAAAATTATAAAAATGTGCCTGAGCTTATCATTATATTTAGGAATACCTTGAAATCTAGAGACAGATAATTAAGTAATGACATGTGTCTTTATAAAATCTGGATTTCATTTTCAAATTTAAATCTCAGTAAAAAAGGTGGTTTGTCTTTCATTGAACCCAGTGCTTTAGGAAGACATGGGTCAGGCTTCACAAACACTTTTGATTTGTAAGACATGAGCAGTTTCTAAAGCTTGTCTCTGATTTCTACTTCTCAAATTTAAATAAAAATATCCTCAATGTATTTCTGTCACAGTTATGGCAGTCATTAATATATCAACCAGAAATGGAATTACAATGAGCCATTGCTTATTCTATATGCCTTGACTAGGTACAGGTGATAGTAACATGGGTGGAAATCTAAGCCACAGAAGGCCTTAATGCTTAAAGAAACAAACCTTTTTCTTTAAAAAAAAAAAACCAAAAAACCCCAAAAACACACATCTCCACACCACTTACAGCAAACAGATAAGTTTCAATAAAAAACATTTTTTATACTTTTATAATTTCAGGAGTTAGAGAGGGACATGCGTTTTTATTTGTGTGAATGAAAAAAATTGAGCCTCCACTTGGAAGAGTTATTTCTTGTTTTCCCCTCTAGGCACAATGCTGTCATTGTAATATTGTTATCTTCTTCTAATTTCCTTTGAAGAATACAAAAGAAATTAATTTTTTCTGCTTTTGAAGTCTTCCTGGTTTTCTTTCCTGAACCAATCAGCTACAGAAGTCTGTCTGTTATATTTGGTTTCCCACAAAAAACAGGTAGAAATTCTCTTATTGCAGCTCTTTCTAACCTCTGAGCAAGCAGAGTAGACTTCATAAATTGAGAGGCAGAAAAAGTAGCTTATCTCTATAAATTTACAGCCTGAGGTAGTAGCTGAAAATTGCCCTCTTAAGTATTGTGCAAACAAGTACTGAAAAAATGCCACATTATATCTGATAAATAGCATTTAATTTTTTTGGTGAGTATGTTTATATCTTAAGATTCTCTTAACCTGTTCAATAATTTCCAAGAACTTTATCTTTTGAAGGAATCTAGAGAGGGTATAGAGTTCAGAATCCCTTTGAATGCAAATGGAGGTTAGCAAGACTGACTTAGGTAAAAATAATTTCACAGACTTCAATACAGAACTTTACAAGTAAAACCAGTACCTCTTTTTCCACTTCACAGCTGGAGGAGGGAATTCTGAATCGACCTATTATTTCAACTCTTATTTTGGTTAACTGGTTGGTTTTTTTTTACTTCTAATTTAATAACTCAGGTGTATGATCTTTAAGTACAACATACATTCATTTAATGTTTGACTAGTAGTGCTTTATCTAGCACAGGAAGTACACTAGGAGACAGAGTGATAGGTAAAAGAATTTGTTTTTAATAGAACACATCCTAATTTTCCCTTCAGAATCAAAATATAGTAATTTGAAACAAGAGTTAATGTTATCTGTCTCTTAAATGCTTTCTACTCCTACTATCACCTTATAAGTGTTATGATATTATGAGTATTATGATATTCTTCAGGAAGGAAATCTTATAGGCCGAGGAAAAGGCCATCCCCATCTATCAAAAGGTGTGGCAGCAGCAAAGACTGGCTGCGCAGAAAGCTTTTGCTGAAGCTCAGGGCGGGGAAAAAGGTTTATGACCTTAGGAAGAAAAAGCAGGTGACTCAGCAGGCCTGCAATAATATTGTGAGAGCACACAGGAAGAAAATGAGAAGGTCCAAAGCCCAAGTAAAACTTAATCTGGCTTTTGCCATAAAATACAGTAAAAAAAGTTTATATAAATAGACACAAGGAGAGATAAAGAAAATCTCCATCTTTTATTGGATACTGGGGAAATAGTGTGATAAACGATGGGAAGAATGTTCTATGAGAAGGTGACTGTCAGAGGATTTTCAGAGTAATAGGATTTTTGGAGGGCAATAAGCCCCTTGCACAACTCAGCCTTTGATGGGAGAGCAAGGCCTACAGCCTGCTGTGTTCTCATGGGAAAGCTTGCAGGGAAACATAGTTTGACGTTGGTATAGGCAGGAGAAACTTAAAGAAGAACACAAACCAAACACAGCCTGTATTGCTGTAAAGGAGATGTAACCAATTAGAGTCTGTAGAAGTGTGCTCATAAATTTAATAACCAATAGAATGAGCTTTGCATGCATATTCATGTAAGTAGATTATAAATTGGAGGGTATACTGAAAATAAATGAAGCTTGCTTATCAATCATATTGGTTGCCACGGGTTTCCCTCGCCAATCGCAGGTGACCTGCTTAGTAAATGAAGGAAAGGATGAGGTTGTCTTATCTGGACTGTCACACTTATCACACTGTCTTTCACAGCATTGTCCTGGAGAAACTGGCTGCTCGTGGCTTGGACTAGTGCTTTCCTCACTGGGTAAAAAATCTGGCTGGATGGCTGACTCCAGAGAGTCGTGGTGAATGGAGTTAAATCCAGTTTGGTGTTCCCCAGTGCTCAGTACTGGAGACAACACTGTTACATATCTTCACTGATGACCTATATGAGACAATTGAGTGCACCCCCAGATGACGACAAGTTAAGTGGGAGTGTTGATCTGCTGGAGGTTGGGATGGCTCTGCAGAGGGAACTGGATGGACTGGATTGATGAGCCGAGGCCAACTGTATGAGGTTCAACAAGGTCAAGTGCCAGGACCTGCCCTTGGGTCACAACAACCTCAGGCAGTTCTCCAGGCTGAGTGGCTGGAAAGCTGCTGGGCAGGAAAAGACCTGAGGGTGCTGATTGACAACAGCTGAACTTGAGCCAGTGTGTGCCCAGATGGGCAAGAAGGCCAGTGATATCCTGGCTTGCCAGAGTGGGCAGTGGCCATTCCCAGGTACTCAGCACTAGTGAGGCTGCACCTTGAATCCTGTGGTAAGTTTTGCAATAGAAAGAAAGATGTTGAGGTGCCATAGGGTGTTCAGAGAATGGCAACAGAGCTGGTGAACGGTCTGGAGCCCAAATCTGATGAGGAGCAGGTGAGGAAGCTGTGGATATTTAGCCTGGAGAAAAGAAGGCTCAAGGGAGAAACTTCTTGTTCTCTACAACTGCCTGAAAGGAGGTTGTACTGAGGTGGGGTTCATCTTCCTCTTTCAGATTACAAGTATTAAGATGAGAGAAAATGGCCTCAACTTGTACCAGTGGAGGTTTAAATTGTGAAGGGAGATTGGGAAAAGTTTCTTCACTGAAAGGACTGTCAAACATTGGAACAGGCTGCCCAGGGCAGAGGTGAGTTCACCATCCATGGAGGTATGTAAAAAACATGTAGATGTTGCACTTATGGACATGGTTTAGTGATGCACTTGGCAGTGATGGGTCAACAGTTGGACTTAATGATCTTAAGGGTCTTTTTCAATCTAAATGATTCTGCGATTCTATGAATCTATAATATATGAAATTGAGCACAAAGCAACTAAGGAGAAACCTTCAAGAGTGAGTGAAATATTAATGCTAGCATCATTCTTTCTTCTCTAAGGCTGCATGTTTTATTTCACACTGGAGAGAAAGAGTTGATGCTGCATTAATTGCTTTTTTTGAAAGCAATTTGATACAATCCTTCAATAGAAAAGCCCTAAATAAAAATCACAGGAGGGGAATTTTATCTAAAAATTGTGAACGTATGGTGTTCCTTTAATAGACTTAAAATGTCAAAGAAGTATTTTTTTGCATTTTAAAATTTTTCTAGTACCAATCTGATTAGTGATAATGACTGTGTCTTGTGAAGAACCGAATGCTTTCGCATTCAGATTCGCTAGACTTATAAATAATTTGGTATTATCAAAGAAGTTACTACCATAAATATATAAGAAATCAGAACATCTTAAATTCTGTTTAAACTAATAAGTAATTACAGTAAAAAAAAAAAAAAGACAAAAAAAGACCTGTAGATCTCTTTTATGCAGATACAAATTTATTTATACTTGGAATACTAACTCAAATTACATGAACTTCAAACTTCTTTAACAGTTTATGTCAGTGAAGTTTGGATGTTTTGATCAAAAAAATTAACGAATAACAAAAGAAATTAAAATAATTTGAAGTGCGGTGACAGCAAAAAACGGGTTTTGCCTCTTCAGTGTGAAAGTAATTCAAATTTCTCCACTTTGAGGAAAAAGAAAAGGAAGGTGCAGTGAATATTCAATTTGTGAGAAATAGATTTCACACATAGAGAAATAAAAAGGGAGGGATGGTATCTCAGAGATCAATTTTTATTTGTTTTGCGAATATTGAAATGAAAGTTTATGTTTTGTTTCTAAACTTCATCTTGTCCTCACATAGCACAAACTACTCTGATTCAAATTAAGAACTGAGACCTTTGCTCGATTCTTACCCCAGTAACTATTTAGGAAACCTCATTACATAAGACAGCATATGTGAAATATTATGACTGCATAACATGGCTACTAAGCACTTCCTAAATTTATTTCCCTTATCATTTATGCCCCCAAAGACATAAGTATGAAAATGCTACTTTGAAATTGTATTCTATTCTTAGCTTGTTATCTTCAGTGCTGTGCTAAAATGAGGTGGTTCCTTGCTCTAGTCTCATTTCAAGAGGAAAAAGTAAGTAGAACTTCTGACTAAAATGACAGAGTTGAATTGGGTTAATATTTAGAATATGCAAATAGAAAAATTATTTCCTTCTCTTTTCATGATAATGCAGATTGTAGTCTTCCAAATGCTGAGGTGATTTGACTGATAATGTTAAATTAACCCTATCAAATAAAACTAATTTTGTTTTGCCCTAGACAAAAGCAGACCAATAAATGGCAATGACACTTCTGTCAGTTCCCTTCTCCCAAATGCTGTGCATTTTATTTTTTTGAATAGGCAGAGTATATTTAAGTTGATGATCTGTTAGTTCTTCTACTTGCTGAGATATGATGACAGGCAGAATTTAAATATCTCAAGAACTTCCTGAAATCTTAGCAGTGAAGTGACAAGACTTAGTTTTTTACCTCAGTGGTATAGAGATCAGACTGGAGTACCTCTTCCTTCTAACCATAAAGGAAAGACCTGAGCAGGCTAAGATATCTAAGTGATGTGTTGGAGATTGAGGGAGTGCAATAGCAGAGATCAGCACCCACATCCACCGGCAGGCAGATGGAATGGGGTTTTTTTAGATTCTGATTGTTTTCTCTTTTTTTTTTTTTGCCTGAAGTGAACCAAAAATTGCTCTTAAAACCCTTGGTGGGAGGTAAAGGAAGGTCTGGGAACAACCATTTCTAAAGACAGCTATTACTTTATGTACTAAATTTCTATTTAGTACATGAAGTAATACAGTACTCTTTTATTGTGTATTTTATGACAGCAAACATCGTCCAAATGTTGTAATAAGCAGTATAACCAGGCTCAAGATATTAATTCTGAAAATTCAAGAAATACTTGTGTGAAAGCTCCAGAGTATGTGTGTTTGATTGTTTTACACATATACATGCATACATACATACATTTATATAAAACAACAACAAAAAGGTACTAGCATTTCCTAAAGAAAACCAGAGTAAAAGCCCTGGTAGCAAAGAGGTGAGAGATGGCATTTCTTAAGCTTCTTTCTGTCAGATAAGGGAAGTCTAGTTTAATCCAAACTCTAGGATTAAGCTGTATTCTTCCCTCAGATGGAAGAGAGTGACTGTACTTGTGTGGAGTGAGAGAATTTTGATGCTCTTGTAATTGTTTGACATATGGCACAGTCTAGCACAACCATCATTATGCCAAAGATGATTATGTCCTACAGCATGAATTCCAGCACTAATTTATTAACGTTGTCAGAAAGACAATGATACTAACTAAAGAACATTTAACTTCTCAGAGGGTGTTTTTCAGAAGCTCAGGGAAATATGTATTTGAACATTTGCAACTAGTTCAGTGAGAGCAGAGGGCTTGTTACTAGTAAATAGTTAAGGATTCATTTTGACCACCAGCCTTGCATGGCAGATTTCAACCCCAAGCAATTTCTACTTGCCTTCATACTGCACAAAAGATATTAAATCACAAATATGACAGAGGTAATGGAGTGTTGTTTTTTTGTTGTTAACTTTAACTCTGCACTTAAATTCTCTGGGTTTGGAAGATAAATTATGTTTGATAGCTATTAAAATGAAACATTTTAAGCATAAATCAAAATTCTGTTTTAAAAAAATGTTAACTTCCTTGATTCCTGTACGTAATTGTCACAAAATTAATCATCCAGAATACTGGAGGATAAGCTGTTTTAATTCCTAAATTTAAAAGTGGGAGAGTGGCATGGATTTCTCAGATTAGGAGCACAAGAAACTAATAACTTGGCTGATTACTTAGTGGTCATGCAATTATCTGATTTCAGCCTCTCTTTGTCCACTTATTCCTTGAGCTTTTGAGGATTTTTCACCAAAACAAGATATCTCATTTGGTTCAATGCTCTTCTTCCATTCATAAAACAGTAAAAATTCAAGAGCATCTTATATCTCTTGGTGTCTATCAGAAATCTGTGGTGCGATGCTAAAAAAGTGCAGATTTTGCAGGTATGTGACTGAATTCAATTCAGCTGTTCCTGGATGTTTGGTAGCTTGATTAAATAGCTTAGTTTAGCCATTACTTGATTTTCTGCTGACCTGACAAAAAGCAGGAAGAGACTGGGCCTGTTTAGTCTGGAGAAGAGAAGACTGAGAGGTGATCTAAATGCATATGAATATCTCAAGAGTAGGTGCCAAGAGGATGATGCCAGACTCTTTTCAGTGGTGCCCAGTGACATGATGAGAAACAAGGGCCATGAATTAAAACACAGGTTCCAACTCAACATGAGGAAGAACTTCATTACATGGAGGGTGGCAGAGCACTGGAATAGGTGCCCAGGAAGGTCGTAGAGTCTCCCCCTCTGGAGACATTCCAAACCCACCTGGACCTGTTCCTATGTCGCCTGCTCTGGGTGACCCTGCCTTGGCAGGAGAATTGGATTGGGCAATCTCCAGAGGTCCCTTCCAACCCCAAACATTCTGTGATTCTTTGAAGATATAATGTTGAATTGGTATAATCCTGACCTGGACATGAACCCATATTAATGAGATGTGGTAGACTTCTTTCATCTGCACGTATTCTGCCTTTTCTTTGAAAGGCCTTTGATAGGCCACATTTTTGCATGTAAAATTCATAATTCAAAAACATCAAATGAATTAATTCAGAAGCTCTAACCTATTATATTTTATTTTTCCAACATTATTTAATATTTTTTTAATTGGTGAGGACAGTAAAGTACATGATAAGTGTAAAAAGTAACCATTTTAGTTTCTCCTCTCATCCCATTTCAGAGAGTTAATTTACAGAAGTGTCATTGAAAAAAAGAGTGAGTTTTTATTACATGTTGTCAGGAACAAGAAAATAGCTATAAATATATCACACACTAAACAATAATCCTTAGGAAATGAGAGGGTTTGATTTTTTTTTAATTTTTTTTTAACTCAAAAAGAAGATTAAGGTTACATAATGAATATGGAACATTTTAATTTGTGTGAAAACTTTGGCAAAATGTTATTTGAAATTTTAAAATAAAATAATTTTTAATAGATTTGATATTTTTTGTGGTGTGCCAGACTTATCAGTTGGTTTTTTCCTGATTGAGGGACACAGATTTTTATGGGCAGGAAATGTTCACTTTATAAGAGAGTTCAGGTAAACATAGTTTTTCTTATTTTGTGTGTGTGTGTGTGTGTGTGTGTGTGTGTGTTTGTGTGTGTGTTTGTGTGAGATTTGCCTAAAAAAGGTTGCATAATAGAATGTGTATGTTCAAATGAGAAAAGAATGCCTAAGATGGAGACCTCAAAATGAAAACACGTTGAGAGAAGGACTTTATTGTGAAATTAGTGCTTTCACAAGTACCATTCTGGCAATCTGTGGTATCTCTTGGGTGCTTTATGTTTTGTTGTTTTGTTTTTTGTTTTGGTTTTTTTTTTTTTTTTCATACAGCATAACACTTGCAAGGACCTATCAAAATCTGTAGTGTTTCACTTAACTGGATGTGTATTAACACATAGTCATGTGGCTTGTGCACTACTAAGGAAGAATATATGATTTTAAGGAAGGACAGTAGAGAAAGATGAGGAAGGAAGCTGCAGGAATACATGGATCTCTTCCAGAAAATCATGGCAAACCAGTAGAGAACAGGTCGGGCTGTAGACTGTATGCATTATATGCTTGTAAGGCAAAAAACATCTCAACTTCTGCAGTAATCACAACTGGAAAACTATAAAAATATCCCAATTTTTAATTTTTTTTTTTTCTTTTCCCTGTGCATTAGAACAGTATCTGGATTTATATTGTGGGTTTAAGAATACCCAAATAATCATCACTTATTTGCCTGAAGAGGTATGTCAAGTGCACCTCACATGCCAACTTTGGCATTTGTGAATTTTGCTTTTTTGAACAGAAGCAGCACGTAACTTACATTCAACAACAATGAACTTTAATCGATGTCAGCCTCTCCAGAAAACAGATGTTTGTGTCTGCAAGCATGAAATGAGTAATGCTCTCCCTCAGTCATACTGATTTTGATACAAACAGTTAAGTCTAATGACAAGTGTTATAAAGC
>VYZS01070709.1:16743-38098 GCA_013400695.1 Neodrepanis coruscans | reverse complement strand
CCCTTAGCGTTTGTTTTTTTATTTTGAATTTTTGATCATGCTCTTTTGCAGTACATTAAGTACAGTACTACATCCACTTTTTTTCCTCATGCTTCTCCTTCCTTTCTAGCTTGTCCACTACTCTGATCAGGTTTATATCCTAAATACTTATCTTTTTTTCTCATTCATAAAAGAAAAGTTCCCTTTTGGTCTGGTCAACGTTGATGAAACATCAGTGTTTTTTTTCCTGGAAAAGGCATGGGCTGCCCTTCTCAATGTGTGGGATCTTGCATTAAGGGTATTTACCAGCTCTAGTTAATCAGGATGTAGGAAGCCTCTGTTGAAGTGGATCCTATGAGAAAATGCTGCACTTTTAATGGGGGTCATGAAGCACCTTTAAGGAAAAAAGTGCTCCATTCTTCTTTCCTGTTGTCATGCAAATAGCCTTAGGTGTTACTTCACCTGTCACTTCATTTTACTGGGTGGTAATATCAGGAGTGTTACAGAATAAATACTTCTGTACTCCGGAGTGAGTGACTTTTTTTTGTTTGGTTGGTGGGTTTTTGGTTGGGTTTTTTTTTTGTTAGGAAGAAAATGGATGAGGTAAGGTGTTTTCTACTTTTTTTTTTATCTCTACTTAATTCTGCTTTCCATCTAAATGAAGCATCTGAGATGACTATTTAAGAATTCATCCAGCAGAATGGGTGTTTTAAGTCCTAATGAAGTGAGAGAACAGAGCAGTGTGATAATTTAAAGTGTTAGAGATTTTTTTGTAAAATCTCTTTAGCATATGTAGCTTTCCCCTTACATAAAAAATAAGGTGTGGAAAAAGGTCACAAAACACAGTCACTCAGAATCATTCCAGAAACATTAATGGGCATAATAATATTAAGCTGAGTAGTTCAGCTTTCTGAAATGACTCACCCTGTGTGCCAAATTGTGGTGCTCAACTGTATAAGAAAGATCTTTGTTCACATAATATAGTAGGGAAGAGTGCTGGGATATCAGTTAGTTGGATGTGAAAGGCTTTTACGTGTTTCTGGAATTGAAGTACAGGACTGGAAAATGATTGACTACACTTTAGGATGTCTGTCTGAAAGTGCTCTTCACCATCTCAGAGACTTTACTTCTCTTTTGCTCAGTACAAAGAAGTTGCCTGCTGTCAAATTTTGGATGTTTCAGTATTCCTTAGTCTACAGGATAAACTGCTGTACTGAAAATAAAATGCAAGTTAAAAGTAATTCAGGGACAATGCCAGTTGTTCAAATAGTATCATCTNTCTAATTTTTTTTTCCTTGCTTTCCCTCTGATTTTCAACCACGAGGCACCTGCTGTGTTTGACCATATGCTGAAAGCAGAGAGTGGAAGAAAGCTCATATGTATCCAGATGCTCCTTCTTGCAAACTCAAGCAAAGTTTTGACTTTAGAAAAGAAAGCCTGAAAAATCCATTAATTTTATAGGTTAGGGTTGGGTTTTTTTTTAATTTATGTTCCCCTCTTGCAGTTAGAACTGCATTACTTCTACCTAACTTGTTTCTGTAGTGATTTGGGAATTCAGAACCCTTACAAACTGTTTCTAACAGTTGAAATATATCATACTAAAAATGCCAGCCTATGCATCATGGTAGTGCAACCTGAGTAAGTTATCAAAATACACACACATACACACTCCTCTACAGTTATACTTAGAATCTGCATGCCTATATTTACATAAGCATTTGGGTTTTAAAAAAAAAATACAGTACAAAAATAGAATCATAAAGCTACTTCCCAATGATCTCTAAATTTAATTAAAACAGTGGTTTGTAAAAAGGTTATTTATTTTACACAGTGACAATTTATTACTTTAGCTGCAAGATAAACTGCCTTTTAAATTACAGTGAAAAAGCTGTTATTAAGTAGAATAATAAAGTTGATGCAATTTTTAAATCCTGATCTTCCAAATATTTATTCCCATGTGTAATAACATCCTCTGTGTGATAAGCTCAGGATTAAAATTATTTAATCTAAACAAACTGAGAAACTATAAGTAGGCAAGTACAAGAAATTAATTTAAAAAATCCCCTAACTACTATGTGTTTTGCTGTAGCTAGACTATTATAATTTGTCCTTATGGAAAATAAAGTGAAAATGTGTAGTACAGTCTATTGTACAATCTTTTTCATTTTAGATGCTGTTAAAAGAAATAAGCACAAGATACTACTGATAAACTTGTAAAGACGTCAAAGTGCATTGCTGTAAACTGTAGGATTATATTTCCACACTATGTTTTAAAGATAAACATTGGTCATTAATTTGGATTTTGTCTTTTTTGTGAAATATAAATTAGACATTACAGCAGTGCACTTTAGCAATGTGTTTATGACAAGCCTGCAAAGGCTGAACATGTGAACTTTGTTCCTGTCTCTGTGTCATGCTCATAAGTAAAAAGATGTGCCATTATTGTGGCATTCTGCTTTTATGGTGATGGAGTTGTGTAGCGTGGAAAGACATGATTAAACCCATGTACAGTCCATTTTGTTGCATTGTAGAAAATTGGGAGTAGGAGATGCAAAAGCTGGTTTAGTGTTTGCTTAAGAAATATATTCAGCAGTGTCAAAACTAGTGCAATACAGTGATGATATCCCTCCAGCTACCAAGGCAGAGGGATTGAGTGATTGAGGAAATGTGCAAGCGTAAGTCCTAACTACACACTGGCAAGTAATATTCAAGGCTCCCACACTACTCTTGGCCTACTTATAGTGACATCCTCTCAAGGTTTAAGGTACTTGGATTACCCTTGTGGAGGTTTTACAGACCTGTAGGAAAGGAGACAGTCTGAAAAATAGGTAAGCAAGAGCTGCTCCAGATCACAATCCAGTCTAGGAATAGAAACACATTTTTCCTGGCCAGTAAATTTTGGCATTGGGAAGAGAAGTGGGGGGATTTGTTTGCTATGGAAATGGCAAGCAGTGACTCCCTCAGATGGAATGTCTGGGCAAGTGGGAGCTGTAATATGTTAATTAACAGCTTACATGCTTAAAGATAGTTTAAATCAATAGGAATCAGCCAGTCAAAACTCCTAGAACATCCTCAGATGTTCCTTGCATTCTTGACCTTGGCTTTTTTCCCCACTTGCCTCCTACCAGAGCTGTGTTGCCTCAGAAAAGGTTTCAGTACCAGGAAATATCAAACTATTAATGCAATAATATAATTATTCTTCTGAAAGGCAGGTTGATCATTTTATTGTTTGTTAGGTGCTGGTCCTGTAGCAATGTCAGAAGAATTTATGAATCCCACCCTATCAGAAGAACAAATAAACTTTTACAGAATAATTATTGGAACTATGCTACATAAAATTATGTGTGTATCTTGCAAGGTAGTTGTTGTATTATTAAACACAACAATTAGGGAAAAAACAAAAATCTCTACTACTAATCTTCTAGTAAGTTTTCTCTTCTTGTGCCAATAAGTATTTGGAATCAAAGGGCAATTGCTATCGTCTTGAGTATCTTGTGTAAGGAGTCCCTTTTCATCTTGCTTTGTAAAGGAAAATAGTATGTTACTTGAACATAGAAAAGAATGGTAGGGCAATGCTATTCAATCTGTATTTGTTTATTCTTTGATTTATAAATATGTAATTACGTTAAAGTCACTTAGGCCTATTTATCTGTCTGTCTGAACAGATTGTGAACAAAAGGATATGCATCATTAAAAAAGATTATTCATATGAGTATTATTATTCTTGATATGCTAGACTGACACCTTCATGGTTTCATCCAGATTTCCTACTGTTTTCCCACTTTCCAAATGTTTTTCTTATGAATTTCTGTACTTCAAGGGCTACTACTGCATATGCCATGACTCAGTGTGGGATACTACCATATGGTGTTTCATTTGTTGAGATTGATATTCCATGCTCCTTCCACCCCACTCCCTGCCTGTTACTTCTCTATTTTCAAAAGTCCTAGGGAGATATGTGGATTTTTTTTCCACTTCCCAGGGAAGACATTTTTCCACAAAAATGAAGTCCAAGGGATATATTTGTATTTTGTTGAAAAGATGAGTATAGATCATTATTTTTCGGCATGAGACAAACATAAATGCCCCCTTACCAGGGTATGGGGTGGGCAGGAAAGGGAGAGGAAGCAAAAGGATGTGGTCAGCCTTGTGAATACAAAAAAAAGCCAACTCCATCCATACCTGGGTCTAGTGCTCTAACTCCCCTCCCCTAACTTTCCAACATTAAGTCTCTCTACCAATAGAAGAAAGCTCAGATCTGATAGTAGGATGTGTCAGGTTCTTGCAACGCAATCATACTGCTTTGTCTGAATTTCAGCAGCACAACAGGGGAATTTGAATTGATGAGGTGCTGTTTTATAATATTGGAATTTTTTGTTTAAGAATGTAAGAAAAAAAATCGTTCTTAAGATGCTGTCTCTATGTACATATATTTATGTGTATATATATGTATACATTTGCACGTGTTTTCAATCAACTGCTAGACAATTTTATGTAGGAACATTTGAAGGCAGAAGTATTGGAAAGATTGGGTCAGTTGTGGTGTTTTCAAGATTATTTTGAAGCCAGGCATATGTTAATCTGCCTTATTGAATGGAGAGGATGTTTCTTTAACAGAGTATGACAAAAGCAAAAGACAAAGAAATGATCCAGTCACACCATAAGAAAAGGATATAGGGACTCAGTAAAAGACACCATCATTGGTCTTTGTTCCTATGAGTATTAGCATCCTGGCGGATGCCCTAGAAGGTGGTGGTGTCAGGAATAAATGGTGGGAAAGATTTTGTATGCTCAAAGCAGGTGGTCATGATTTCCTGGGATGGTGGCAGGGAAGGAAGAAGATGAAAAAATGTGCTATGTAAATGTGGTAAGATTAAGGGTGACGTGAAGTTATGGGGTACCACAAGTTTCCACAAAGGAGAGCTACATCAAAATTTTCTTTTTTTTAACAAGCCATACAATATTTTGGATACTCTGTTTTCTTTTGTTTACTATCCCTTCTGCACCAGCTTTGCTTTAAAAGTATTTCCATTAGTTATCTGGCAGTTTTGCATAACTTCATGCATAACCTCATTAGCTTGTGATAATTCCCTAAAATGTGGCAGGATGTCATGCACACAGACTTCATTTCATGTGCATGTGCTTGTGTGTGGGTCATGAGGGGAATCTGCTCCTCATGAGGTGCATAGAGAAGCAGACTGTTCTGTCCTTGAATATTTAGCAGATTTCCCAGTCACCAGGGGGTTCTGTGAAGGGACCATATGCATATTTTTAACTTAAATTAAAAAAAAATTAAGTTAGCACAGTGTAATAGAAAGTTATCTGAAGTCCTGTCTAAAATCTCATGTTTTCTAGCACTCTTTACATTTTGGCTGATATTTACAGGTTGAGGATATGGTGAAATTTTTCTCATGGGCAATTTCTTGGCTTGCTCGGGGGAATATCTCAAACTCAATGAAGCACTGCCCTGCTTGGCACTAGTGTCAAGCCACCCACATTAGATAGTCACATGCAGGAAAAATTCTCATTTTCTCTATCAGTGAAATGAAAAGGCTGGCCTCAACACCACTCTTGCTTTGAGTGGTGTGATACTCGTCTTGTTACATACAATTTCCTCTGTATCCTTTTCTGTTTAAACAGATCTAACTACTTGGATCTCTCATCATATAGACTTGAACATCAAACCTATTTTTAAAGCTCAGATAATTCACGGATAATTCACAAATGGATGGACAGTTGTCTTTAGTTTTTATCTGTGAATATACTGGCATGGAGATTTCCCTCCAGAACAGAAAATGTAAATAAGCTCAAATCAATTACTTGTTGAATAATGCAACACAAAGAAAAGCTTTTTGAGCTAGGCATGGGAAATTGAATGCTATGATTTTATATGGGATTCATGCCAAGGTCTCTGCTGAGATGGGATGAGCTTTTTGGCAACCAGCTAGGAAAAGGATGAAATGATGATTATTTTTATTGAATTTTGGTTTCGTATTCATGTGGCAGAGAAAACCCTTCCACTCCTCTTTTCTACAGCACTGTGGTGTTAGATGTTAGTTCACACACAGGTTTTGTTTTAAAATAAATGGATGTGGTTTTGTTAATTATATACTGATGAGTTTATAAATATCTTAAAAGAGTTTTCATGTTGCATATCAATTTGATTAAAAATCACTGGAGTTTATCTAAAGAGTTACAGGAAAGCCAAACCTGTTACAAAACAGACTTTGACAAAATGATGTTTGGTAGTTAAAAGTTGTTTAGAGAAAGTGTTTTGTTGCTTGTTAACAATAGTTAAAAGAGGGTTTTTTTACAATATTTGATCTGAGAAGACTTTCAGAATCTACTGGTTCATCGTGAAATGGGAGCTGCTGTTGGACACTGAGAAAAGACCATGAATTCAAACTGGTTCAAAGATTTATGTGTCCACCTATAAGAAATGAATTCTGGAAAGATACAGTTTCGTTAATAATAAGAATTTGTATATGATAAAAGTAACACTAGCAAGGAGAGAAGAGCTTGCTCTTCAGTATACTCAAGTTCAACATCCTTAGACATATTTTAAAGTCAGCTACAGCTGGCTAAATTTATGACTTTTGGAGATGGACCAGCAATGGTCCATTACCACCACTACTGTGTGTCATTGGTGAGGTAGTTTGGAGATCTGTTTTTGATGGATAGCTAGTGTTTGGAAACAGAAAACATGCAGAGATTGGCATAAGGACGGCAGCACAGCAGCAGTAACTATTGTGTGATACAGTGATCTATTGGAATCAGTTCCCTGTTGGAGTGCTTTCTGCTCAAGTCCACTTCCCTCCTTCACCTCACCTTGCCCTTGTCCTCCGAATTTTGACTATGATTGACATAATTTCCAGGTCCTGTGGGTGAAAACTTTGACCAGGATAGTGCTATGCTTGATTCTACTCATGTGTAAAGCTTTAGGCTATAGCCTGAATATTTTAAAATGGATTTAGACAGATTCTTGTTCAGATCCTGACTTACTCAGTTCAGTTTTATTTATTTATCTATGTATTTATTTATTTATGGATCCCTCTCCTTTTCACTTTCAGGCCTTTTGCTGCCAGGGAGATGGGAGTATTTCCTCTAAAGTTGGCGTGTAAAAGGTTAACACAATTCTTAGGAATATTCAGATCTTGAATTCTAATTGCAGCCAACACAAAACATACACATAAAGATATAAAAGATGACATCCTTATTTGATGACTACTTCTGTCACATAAAGCCATAGAATGGTTTGTATTGAAAAGACCTTATAGATCACCTGGTTCCAACACCTCTGGAATGGGCAAGAATACCTTCTACTAAATGAGGTTGCTCAAAGTCCCATCCAATCTGGCCTTGAACACTTCCAAGGATGGGGCATCCACAGCTTCTCTGTGCAACATGTGTCAGTGTCTCACAACCTCGTCCTTAGAATTTTTTCCTAGTATCTGATCTAAATCTGCCTTTTTTCAGTTTGAAACCATTCCCCCTTGTCTTATCACAACATGTCCCTACAAAAAAGTCACTCTCCAGCTCCCTTTAGGTACTGGGAGGTTGCTGTAGGGTCTCCCCTTGCATTTGGGGGTCCTGGTGGATGGCAAGTTGAAAGTGAATCAGCAGTGCCATGGCAGCCAGGAGGGCGAACCTGGGAGACATCAGGCGAAGTATCGCCGGCCGGGCCAGGGAGGGGATTGTCCCACTCTGATCTGACCTGGAGTGGCTGAACCCCCAATACTGGGGCAGTTTGGGGCACTACAATATAAGAAAGATATTGAGCTATTAGAGAGTCTCCAAAGGAGGGCAGTGGGGATGGTGGAGGGCCTTGAGGGGAAGTGTGGGAGGAGCAGCTGAGGGCACTTGGTGTGTTCAGCTGGAGAAGAGGAGACTGAGGGGAGACCTCATTGCGGGGACATTGCTGGGGCGGGGCAGAGAAGGGGCAGAGATGATCTCTGCTCTGTGGGGAGCAGAGACAGGACCCATGAAACTCTGTCAGAGAAAGTTTAGGTTGGATATTAGAGGGGCGGCTGGGCACTGCACAGGTTCACCAGTGCAAGGGTCATAGCACCAAGCCAGACATTCTCAGACATATGGTGTGAATTTTGGAGTGTCCTGTGCAGGGCCAGGAGTTGGACTTAATGATCCCTGAGGTTCTCTTCCAACTCAAGATTTTCTCTGATTCTATGACTCTCCCCAAAGGTTTCTCTTCCCCAGGCAGAGGTGTCTCAACTCTCCCAGCCTTTCCTCAGAGGAGAGTTGCTCCAGTCCTCTGAGCATCTTTGTGCCCCCACTCTGGACTTGCTCCAGCAAATCTTCCTTCTTATATTGAGGACCCCAGAGCTGGAGGCAGTACTGTGGGTGAGGTCTCACAAGAGAAGAGTGGAGGGGCAGAATCTCCATCCTTGATCTGCTTCCCACACTGCTTTGGATGCAGCCCAGGACACGTGTGGTTTTCTGGGCTTTGAGCATACATTGCCAGTTCTTGTTGAGTTTCTAATCCTTCTCTCAGAGATGCTCTCCATACATTCTCCATCCAACCTGTTTTTGGTGCATGGGATTGCCCTGACCCAGACGCAGGACAATGTGCTTTTCCTTGTTGAACTTCATTTGTTTTGCATGGGCCCAACTCTCAAGCCTTTCAAGATTCCTCTGGATAACATCCCTTCCAGCCACCATGAAGACAGCACCACACACCTCAGCGTCATCTGAGGGCACACCCAGTCCTTCTGCCTTGTATTGTTCTGTTTGTGTTGGGGCTTTATTGGCTCAGTTTGACGTGGTCACTGCTTTGTGCTGGAACATGTAGAGAACACAAGCCAAGCCCTCCAGTTAGGACAAATACTCAAATCAAAGTAAATCTGCAAACATTGCATTTCAGTCATTCAAAAAATACCTCAAAAATGAGAACTGGCAGACACAACATCTTGGATTATTATGGCAGGATGAGGATTTTCGGATTTAGCAATCCATGTTAAATATTTGGAGTTGAGCAAGTAGAAAGGAATGGAATCTCTGAGAACTAAAAACCTTAGAGCAATGTTATAATAATGATGTGTCAATGCAATAAAAATGACAACGGTATAGTTGTGGGAGTAGTATTATATACTTCAGAAAACAAAGTATTTTTGATAATTAGATAGTATGGTGATAAAGTTATGCAATATGTTAAAGTTATGAGTTGAATTGTGTGTGGGTTTTTGTGATCTATTTAATAAGATATTGGTTGAGCTTTTCAGATGACAGAAATTTTGATAAGGTAATTCTGAGGTGGCTCAAAGTGGAAATGAGGTAGATTAATCTTTCAATAAAACCATTCGCAGTGTAACTAAATAAATTGTATCAATGAGAAAAAGATATGTTTGGAGAATGTTTTGGGAAAACATTACCCACCTCACACTTTGTGTGAGATGACGCCTCACACTATTTGTTAGTCACCTTGTTTTACTAAGCCAAAAGAATATTCTGAAAAAAAAAATCATGAATTTTTGCTTTATGGAAATTTATTTTTGTCCCTAGAAAAGGATTAAATTTGTGTGTTAATTTCTTCTTAATCAAATTTGATTTTTTTTCTGGGATAGATTAAAATTTGCCTAGGCATATTAGCTTCCAAAACATAACAATAATTAATTGGATTTTATCTAACTCCTATTTAACCTAATGGTCAGCATGGGAAATGTATTTTTATTGATCCTAGTAATGACAGGGAATAGCCTTTTAATGTGTCTTGACCTGTTTGTTGTAGGGTGGTGTTTTATGTTATCCTCGCATTATGGTATTGTGCATGATTGTTTTCTTTTCCAGGACAGTGTCTAAAGCTCCTTAATTATCAATTTAAACTTAGTAAGTTGTTTTCTAGGCATATAGTTTTATTTTTAGATACCATGCTGTCTCCATTTGTTTGTCATTCATGTGCATTTGTTATAATTCTTGTCATCTTTAAATATAAAAGACAAATTCTTTGGCTGCTCTATCAATAATTCTGTATGAAAATAATAGTTTTCTAGAGGATGCCACAGCAGGAATTTCCTCTTTCTATTTGTGCAAACCAGAGGGTAAACCTCCTACTGGTTAATTTGTGTGAAAACTGCTTCAGTTTACATACTAAGTGATGCTTTAGCACTTAAGGCTAAATTAATACTAATCATGTTTGTGTAACTATTGACAATTGTTGTGACCTCTGGCTTAGTCTTTAAAGAGATGCATACATTTAATTATCAGCAGTAGATTTTATTTATCCATAATTACCATCAAGAATGAATTACAAGATAGTGGGAAGAAATAACAAGGGAACAGAACTAAGGACACTTGTCCTCCCTGGGAAGAATGAAGAACAAGGTTAACTTTGGATAATGACCTGGCTACATTTTCAAAGCAATTTTTAACTTTTAAAAAATAAAAAAAAAACCACAACCAAAAACAAAACCAAAAAACCCAGAAAACCAACCAACCTACAAACTCAATTTAAATTTTCTCCCTCATTCAAAGTAGTCAGTGAAGTCTTTAGTGAACTGGGTAGCAAAAACAATTGTCTCATATTAATTTATACTGGAATGAGGCTCAGTTTTGATATATCTTTTCTAACTGGCGGAATGAAAGTTCTCTAGGTTCGCATAAATGAAAGAGAAGAACCATTTTGAACTTGCAATGAAAGATCAATAAGCAGGGTGAAATTTTTTGTGACAGTGGTTACTCTTGGAATATTTTCCTATATCAGTTAAATTCACATGAAAATTCAGTAAATTTGATGTAGACCTTCCTTGAAGGATCAGTATGACCATTTTTCTTCCAGAAGATTATGATTATAGTTTACAGGGGACTTGTTCCTTCAAGAAAATTTTTACAATTGGTATAAAACTCCTTTCTCTCCCCACTCCTCAGTAACATTCTTAGTATAAATAGGCTTCTTTATATTACATACCTCTCATGTATCCAGTGATACAGACACTAATTACTAAGAAAATAGATCTAACTCAATAGCATCAAGTATCTCTAAATCATAACATGAATGAAAATATAACAGACTTAATATCACAGTGTTCATACATTTCAGATGATCGTTTTTCTTAAAGCATCACCATTGTTTTAACAATTTCTTGTAAAGTAATTGATTTTATGTTGCTTCAGGGAAGGTGCAATTTATTACTGTTAATGATGTTTCCGTAATTACATAAAATGTTCCTTGTTGCCACTAATTAATTAACCCATCAGAAAGTAAAACTTCCTTTTAGAATAGATGATGAGGGGTTTTTATAAAATCTATCTGACATCTCTAGTTATCAAGTGAAGCAAGGATTTGGATGTGAATATTCTGGAAACAATCTTTTCTTCATTTTCCTGTAAACATCACGTTCCAGTCAATTTTAGCATAGTCAGGTGTTGAGGAAATTATTTACTTGATCAGTCTTTACAGAGTCTCCTTCTGCAGTGGGATCTTAGTCCATGGCTGGGTTGGTGTTATTGGACTTGGTTAAGGGCTAAATGGGTGAGCTTATTGTTTTAGTGAATTTTCTGATGTGTCACCAGAAAAAATATTACAGATTAATAAGGTTAAGTGGCCGGTTAATGGAGAATTTTTTTCTACATATCTAGATAAGCTCCTTATACGTGTAGGGAGAGGTAGGCTGCCCAAAATGTTATCACTAGAAAGAGCAAAGCACTGGGATGATATTACTTCAAAGGAGGCCCGCTTTGGTATATGTTCATGTAGAGCAGTCTTGAAATTCAATGATGGCACTGTAAGAAATCAGCTCAGTGAGGAGTCCAAGCACATCAGGTTTGTTTTCTGTTGGCTCTGTGGTGATCACTGCAGAGATAGCTCTAAGCAGCAGGCTTGGGAGAGGGCATGGGGCAGTGAGGGAGCAAAACCTCTATTGCTAATCTGTTCCTGTTGACATTCTTGAGATTTCAGCTGGATACCAGGTGCAATAGGGCTGCAGCTTCTGGGGCTCAAAATAGAATCCTAGAATGGCCAAGGTTGGAAGGGACCTTAAAGATTATCTAGGTCCAACACCCCTGCCATTGACACTAGACCAGGTTGCTCCAAGCCCCATCCAACCTGGCCGCATCAACTTGTTGGCCACTGCAGAACTTGGGCTCCAGGAGCCAGCCCCTGGGCACAATACATGTCCGTGCTCAGCTGCTGGAGGGATCCACCTTCTGCATGTGAATACATTTATATTTTCACTAGGAGTTCTCCATCCTGTTTAGCACAGGGAGCAGAAGGAGGATGCTGATGATATATTTGTGCAAGCCTCTCTCAGGCAGTTGAATCCAGCAGGAATGACAGATTTCTCTGATAGCTCCCACTGTTCCAGTGTAGGTGAAACCTGTTTCTGTCATCAGGCATTTTTGTAAGCAGCTGGAATTGTACCATACAAAGAACAGAGATTACACAACCCACATAGATGTTTTTTTTGTCAAATAATATACCATTATATTTCCCAGTAATTCACCAAGTCTGTTTAAACTGGTCAGAGGGTTTATTTTTATGACAGAAAAATTGGTTTGATGTAGAGCTAGTAATACCATTATATAGTACCACAGAAACGTAATCATGGTGATCACATGGTTGCATGGAATTGAGCAACAAGATTCTGCATTAGCTGGTGTCAGGATATAGGTTTTATTGGGTATTCTGGTTCAAGGCTGAGCACAACAAGCACAAATGATCCTGTAAAGATCAGAGGAACAGTTACAGTCTGGGATACCATGAAATATTCAGTGAAAACTGAAAGGAACATGCTGAGTTTGCACTTGAATAAAGCTAAATGATTTAGACCATTGAGTTGATGTGAAATGCAGAGAGGTGAGTGAAGGAGGAGAATCCCTGAAAGGCTGTAAAACCTTGGTTCTGATCAGCCGGAGAGATGAAGGCTTAGGCCATATGTGCTATTCCTGCTTGTGAGAGCCTTGTGCCTTTCATGGATACAAGTGAAGAGACAGCCTTGCTATGTGCTCCCTCTGGAAACCTGGAATCACTGCAACTCAACCGTGGTAAGAGTAAAGCCCACCAGATTTGGCAACTTCTACTATGTTTTCTGGAAAGAAAGCTAAGTAAATGTATTCAAAATGTGACCTTTACAATTGGTAACTCTGTTTCAATTTTAAATGTCCAGGGCAATATGAACTGCTCATGTACTACTCATTCATTTTTCTAAAATGAAACACAATTTAGAGTAAACACCAAAGTTTGGTACATAGCAGCAAGTACTAATGGATTTTAACTTGCCTTACTATGTAAATGAGTGCTGATCACCTCTCCGTGCTGATTGCTAAAAGGAGAATTTCTGAACGGAAAAGTAAGATAGACTTAATTCTTGAAAATGGTGCTGTAAAAATTGAGATTTCCTCACTGGAAAGCATAAAATGAGGATTCCTAGAGAGATAAAAAAGTACCTGAGAATAATTTGACTAATCAGTGAGCCATTGAAAGTGGAGCCCTGTACTTTAGTGTTCTTACAGCTTTTGTGCATATTTATGTATTTTAATTGGAAAAAATATAGATTTTTTTGCCACCTGGAGTTTTTACATGCTGCTTAGCTATGGGACATGAATAGATTGCAATTTATTAGCTAATAATCTAAATAATAACATAGCTATTAATTCAGTATTATTGTGAAAGGATTGACACAACTTGAATGTACTGACTATAGTCCTGCCTGCCTTTCTCACTGAGTTATTAATCTGCATATAAAAATTATGTTGAATTACTGCTTGCAAAGGAGGAACTGACTATGTGCAGGGTATGGTGCTACTACTTGATAATAGTGGTCTCTGTAGTCTGCCAAGTAAAGACTAACAAGATCCAACAGCTGGAAGTTTAAGTCAGTAAAGTCCAAATTGGAAAGACAATGAAAATGCCTGGCAGTGAGTGCAAGCAACCATTGGAACAGATTACTCAGAGGCACAGTAAATCCTTCATATTCTTGTTTCATAACTACCTGTTTTAGGAATATCAGTCCATTTTTCAGATAATGAAATTATATGAAAGTGTTTTATATCTGTTTAATGACTAAGATTGAGCTACTTCAAGAGAAGAAACTGCAAGTGGTATTTATTTTTGTCTAAAATATCTGGATAACTACAAAGATACAAATCAGGTTAAAAATAGAAATTGTTGTGAAATAGTCAGGCCCTTAGAGAAGAGCAGTTGATTTTTTTAGAAATGCTAAAGCTTGTTTTTCAAGAGGATGTTATGATGGACGCTTTGCTGCCCAGACACCACATGTGAAGTATAGAACTGTAGAACCTGAGTGTCTAATTACAATTTTATGCATGTTTGACTCTATTCAGTCCTGGCCTACAAGGCTGTTACTTTTGTAGAGATCTAATATGGTTCTTGAATGATAGTTCACATTTTCTCAGAACAAAACAAGACAAACCTATGGTTATTAAGTTCCGCTTACTACAATTAATATCAGTGATTACTATAAAAAGAACACAGAGTTGGTTTTCCTTTCTTTTTGGCAAAATGAAGGACAAAGAATAGGAGTAAAAGCAAGTACAGTGCTTGTCAGAAATGGATGACAGAGGAACTGTAATAGGAGGAAAGAATTCAGTTAAATTACATGCTTGAAAACACATGGTTAATAGATGGGGGAGAAATACATCAGTTACATTAATGGAGATCAATAATTGATCTTTGCAAAGAGGGGTAAGAGACAAGTGTGTCATTAATGAGAAGGAATTAAAAAAAGTCAAGAAGTCAAAAGCATGCATCATCAAATATGAAGAGTGAGACTGAATGATGAAACAAATCACATTTCCATTCAACACGAAGTTTTGTGGTCTTGTTAATGGCACTCCTTAGCTTTATGAGGAAAGAAGAATAACCCTTCTGAGGAAATGAAACTGCTTTTATTTGAAAGTAGAAAATTAATAGCTCCTTAAAATACAAAAACAAACTCTTGTACCTGAACCTAAAAAGTTATTTGTTATCTAATGCTTAAATGTGTAAAGATGATGAATAAAGAATGCAGTTAGCAAAGAATTCTAGACAGCTATAACTAATGAAGCAAAATACAATTAGTTTTTTGGGGGAAAAAAGAAGAGAAGAGGTGAACTGGGACATTTTAGACTGACAAATGAGAAAGTCTAGTGTAGGTATTGAAAATTATGAAATCCATATTTTACTAGTGTTTTTCTGTTGTTGAATAAAAGAAAGACTGAAATGGCATAAAACCGAAGAAAGTCATACCTGCATCCTTTGCGACTAATGAAAAATTGAAAACTTGACTCAATGCCTAGAATAGTGAGGATTTTTAAGTGGATAGAGGAGAAAAAGGGAACAACCAGGAAAAAAAACCAATATTTGCACACATCAATAAATTAAGCAAGGAAAACTTATTGACACAAAAGCAAAAAGAAAATTTTTAATGGCATGATGAGAAATAGAAATCAGTATCTCATTTCTGTGAGTAGTAGTACTTCCAGTGTTTTTGCTATAAAACATGGTGTACATCTGGAAGAAAACCATCTGAGAGGTCTGAAAAAGTTCCTGGTTTGTTCTTCGTGGGAATTCTCATTATGTATGGTTCCTGCACAATCCCATGATACTGGAGTTCACAGTTGTATTGTCTTATGATAGTGACAATTAAAAGGAGAGGCCTTGAGCGTTCCCAAGGTAAGGTTCTATGTGAATAATAAGGATAATGCTTACAACCAAGTAGTAACAGTGAGGTAAATTTGCAGGACAGGCTGGTTAAGTGTGTCCAAAATACAGCATTTTTCTATTTTCCATGATTCTTGCAAAGCAATTGTTTAGATGGAAAAGGGAAAAATGTAAAATTCAGGATCTGATTCCAAGCTCACTGTAGTTGATGAATCATCAAGTTCTGTATTTAATATTTAGCTTGCCCATTTTTTGTGTTGGAATGTTTTTAAAAAATGTTATTTTTGGGTGATCTATTGATATATTTCCCTATGTCTTTACTCTAGTAACTCATTTAAAATGTTATAAATCATTATTTCAAGGAATGTGCTCTCTAGAAAATTAGTATAACCTCCCCAGAATGCTGATGTACTTTTTTTTTTTGCTCCATCTGTGCAGTAATAACAATTTTACAGAAGAGAAGGAAATTCAGCAGCTACTGTTATGTCTTGATCAATGCGTTATTTTCTCTTTTGATAAACTTAAGGAAAAAAAAAAAATCTCCACCTGTCTGCATTTGCCTTTTGTGAGGTACTGCCTGCAAAAATTTTAGTGATGAAGAGTAGATGGTGTTTGGGAGAGAAAGAGGGATGGGAACACAACCTGCTCCATCTACCTGGCAAAAGATCTTTAACTTTCTTGCTCTTTCTTCTTTCAGAAAAGAGTACATTTCTTATTCCAAAATATGAAGGTCAAACTCCTCTTATTGTGCTTTTCCTGTCCTTATGGCCTCAAGTTATAAGAACATACAATCAATATTCCAGTAGTCAGAATGGTTATGGATTATTTTTCCAGTTCAGGTATTTATGGAAATTCCTACATTGATGGACTCTCCAGTCTACAGTTGTCCTCTTCCTTTTATCTCTCTTACTCTCTGTGCTTTTTCCAGCTGTTGCTCTGAGGAGCCACTATTAAAATTAATTAGCTAAGTACAACACAAGCATCACTTGAGAAGACTTCCTACCATGCTTCATCAATGGACATAAACACTTCTGAGTACATCAATAACGAATTTCATTTATAACATATTATAAAGTATAAATTTTATGATGTGGACACCTGTCCACAAATGATGGTCTGAGAGCAGCAATATTTTGTGCTTGCATTAGAAAAAATGGGAGCTTGCAATGATTAAAATTAACGTCTGAGATGGGTTTTGAGTCAATGAGTGACAAATGACTGTCCAAATCCTATTATATTATTTCTTTAAACAAATCCTTAATGAAATTCTCCTGTGTCTGCATTATGATGCTTCATCTCTATTTTAGTTTTCAGAGACCATATCTGAACAGGAGGCAGAATGTGGATGAAAAACATAGAGCAAAAAGTCCTCTTCAGAGGGAATAATTTGAAATATATTTTAGTTGTATTCTAAAGCTATATATCCACACATATTTTATAGAGAGATTTTAAGATGAACCTGAAATTAATTTTTTAAATATCTATCTTATGTTTCAGAAGCAATATTTTGTTTGGCAGGGAGAGGGACAAGAATGGATAAAGGAAGGAATTTATAAATACGTGGGATTCTGTAGTATCATCAATAGTGTTTTTTATTCCCACTTACTGATAACTCTATTTTCAGGGGAAAAACATGTTCTACTTAGATGGATACCCTTTTGATTTTGTTGGAAAATAACTTTTTCCTGGTATCAATAAAACCCAGAAGTTCTTACATATTAAATAAAGTACTGTGTTAAGGATTTCTGTAAAATAAGAATGTTTATAGTGATACAAGAGGAATATCTGAACACTTTTCTAAGGGTGCAAGTAAACAGCTGAAAGTTGAGATAGGAGTAAATGACAGTGAAATCCAAATACAAGATTTTCATAATAGCAATGATAAAATTGTACATGTTTTTGTAAAAGAAAGACAAAATATCCAAACTAGGCCTTTAAGGACTTTCAGAATAGATCTGGGTGTGGTTATTTGTGTCATATTGTTCTGCAGTTCACACTTTGTGGGCATTTCTTTCTGAGCATGCACCAGATAAATAGTCACATTTCATCTTTGGTCTGTATCAGCTTAAAACTGTAGCAACACTTTCTGTGGTTATCCACATGATTATAATAAGGGAAAAAAAAAAGAAGAAAGTAAGGGAAGATAAATAATTCTCTAACCTTCCATGCTGATTTAATCTTAGAAATATGCTCCAGTTTTACATATCACTCATGGGCAGCAAGTTTCTAGGTGTGCTAGCAGGTCATTCAAGGCAGTAAAAGGCCTATTTAGTAAAAATTGTGTATACATGTGGGGTTTTTTTGTTTTTTTTTTTTAATGTATGTATATATATTAAAAATCAGGTGAGGGATATATTATAGAGCTGACTAAGAGCAAAAAGCACTTCTAAATTATGATCTGAAATGTTAGCTCCTAATGAGCATGGAAGGTTGTATTGCTCATGTGTGCACCTCGGGCTTTCCTGTGAGATGTAAAGTCTAACAGAGGTGAGCAGCAAAGGCACTACACTACTTTTGCACTCCAGGAGTACCTGAAATGAAAGCTGTTCCAGGATTTCTGCATGTTTCTTTGCATCTTTTGATGAATACTGAAAATTACTGGCATGCTGGAGGAATTCCCCACTGTTTATATTACAACTGATTTGTATTCCAAAAGGAGCTTTGCCTAACAGTTTAACAGGAGAAAACTCAGACATCTACTACACTCTCCTTCTTTAGAAGGCAGCCTGGGAGAGAGAATATCACTAGGGCATAAAGGAAGGAATAAGGACAAGCTGAAACTATCCAGTGTTCCTGATAAGCTTTAATAATTTCTGTTCCATGTTTTTTATTTGACTGTATTTTTTCAACAGATCTGTGTGACAGGCAGGAACCAGAAAACAGGCTAATTAACATGATTGATGTGGTGGTATTTACTGTTTGGTTTTTTCTTTTCCTGTATCATGCACAAAGTTGAGATCCAATTTGAGGTTTTGGCAAGGTGTGTTATGAGGTTTTCTGATTGGCTTTTTTTTTTATAAAATCTGTGTTCATGTTAGCTGTATGAACATACGATTGGGAGTTGAAAGAGAAAAGAAATCTCAAATGAACAGAGCACTGTGACAATGATCTTCCCCTCCAGTTTCTCCTAAACCAAGGTTTGTGGTGGCTACAACTGGCTTGCAGAGAACAGCATGATTGCTGAGGGCCATAAATCTTGTGTAAAAGCTAGGCGTTATAAGTCTCGTTCGCATCTATGGGCTAGGTGAGCATGCACCAGCCAAAATCCATCTGGTATGGAAATATGACTATCAGTTCAACATCTTACCCCATAAATAAATGGAGAGCCCAGGACCCATTGATCTCCCATCGGGTAGGGATGTTTCTCAAGGTTACTCCTGGAGGTTGTAAGTTTTCTTGCCCCAACATGTTCTCAGAAAGTGACTAATAACACAATAAACTTTGAAATATTAGCTAAGTGATCTAAAGGCTTGATTGTGCATACATGATCCTTTAGACATAAAGCATTGACCAACTCTGGGAGTATGTCTGGATGCAGCTGCATATAAAGTCCTCTCTGAGAAAGAGTTTAGAACACAAGGGGGTCCAATTAGAAACTCATGACTCAACGGGAAGTTTTATCTGACCCTGTCCCTTATGAAGTAAATGATCAAGTGCACCTTGCCCTTGAATCCTGTAAACCTCTGTCATATTTACTGTCAGCTTTGTTAGATCAATATTTTATGTCAATAAACATATTGCTGCTTCTCTGTTACAAGTGGTGTGTCACTGCACCTGTGACAAGAACGTGTTTTAATGTATTGATATCATGAATGTTCTCTATATAAAGAGAAATGTTTCATGACAACAATTGGCAAACATATTAAGTCAAATTTGAGAACTAAAGCTTAGCAAAATAGCATTTGAGAGTTTTTCAATTGAAATTACTGTGGACTTTTAAGTATACCTTCATTTTTTTCACATTCTATCTCTCAGGATGAGGAATTTAGGTTTTTTTCATGAAACTGATTTCCTAAAATTTATACTGCTGGCTATTGTACCCAATGTGTTTTATATTAATTAATGATAATTTAAAATCCTTTAAAGAAATATTGAGACGATCCTTATTGCTTTCATATTCAATTTGTTTTCTAATTACAAATCTCTGAGGACTCTGTAAGTCAGACGTAGACTAAAGAAATGTGGGTAGGAACACATACTTTTTTTTTTTTTTTACTAGAAGTTTCTCGGCTGTAAAAATGTAAGTTTCAACTGACTGAGAATTTGCAGGTTATAGTGAATAAGCCATTTGTGCTCTGCACCATTGACAGAGTGATACCAGAGCATTTTCCCAAATTATTTGTGGTTATTGCTTAACCCTGGCCACGAAGGATCCATTTTGCTTTTCTCTCTTACCTAAAAGATTTTTGGTTGGAGATCTATAGTGGATTTGAATCTCTGATTTTCTCTAGAGATGATGTAAAATAATTAAGGATTTACTGTTCCTGAGCAAAAGTAAACATGACAACATACAGCTGGACTGTAACACATACTGTGATGATTATATTTTGCCCTACATTAAGAAATCATTTAGAGAAGCTCACTGGTCAACCAACTCTTTTTTTTTTAAATGGATTAAAGTTTCTCCTGGTGTCTGTTGCCATTAGTTGCTAATAGCAGACTGGGATTATTTTCTTTTGGCAGTTGTTGCACTAAAAAAGTAATTTTGTAAGGGGAAGGGAGCAGCTTTATACAAATTCCTAGGAGATTCCTACTCTGGGTAGGAGTATCTACTAAAGTTATTGTTATATTGAAAACTTGGTCTGAACAAGGGAATGATTTGTTTGGAGGGATGGAGCACCTCTCCTATGAGGAAAGACTGAGAGAATTGGGATTGTTCAGCCTGGAGAAGAGAAGCTTTGGGGTGACCTAATTATAGTCTTCCAGTAGCTGAAAGGAGTCCACAACAAACATGTATAGGGATTATTTGCAAGGGTGTGGAGTGACGGGACAAGGGGGAAGGGCTTCAAACTGAAAGAGAGTAGGTTTAGATCACATACTGGGAAGAAATTCTCCCCTGTGACAGTGGTGAGGCCCTGGCACAGGTTTCCCAGAGCACCTGTGGCTTTCCCATCANTTATAGTCTTCCAGTAGCTGAAAGGAGTCCACAACAAACATGTATAGGGATTATTTGCAAGGGTGTGGAGTGACGGGACAAGGGGGAAGGGCTTCAAACTGAAAGAGAGTAGGTTTAGATCACATACTGGGAAGAAATTCTCCCCTGTGACAGTGGTGAGGCCCTGGCACAGGTTTCCCAGAGCACCTGTGGCTTTCCCATCACTGGAAAGTGTTCAAGGCCAGGTTGGATGGAGATCTGAGCAACCTGGTCTTTTGGAAGGTATCCCTGCAAACAGCAAAGGGTTTGGAACTTTGGAACATGAACTTTAAGGTCCCTTTCAACCCGGGCTGTCACATGATTTACACAGAACTTGTTCTGAATGCCCCTGAAGCCTTATGGTTTGGAGATCCCCTAGGAACATGAAAGATATGGAGTCCATATTTTCTCCAAAAGTGGAAACAACTGAATTTGAGCTTCTAAAGCTAGATGAACAGCAGAAGCCCCAAGTTACTGGATAAAAGTAAGTATAGTCTCCCTCCCTAACTGATACTAAAATATCACCTTATTCACTTCTCATTTGTTATATTTTCTCTAACTGAAATATCTAAAATAAAAGATAAAATAAAACCTCTCCTTGATATATCTATTTTTTCTGGTAAAAAAAAAAA
>VYZS01070706.1:0-13565 GCA_013400695.1 Neodrepanis coruscans | reverse complement strand
AGAGGGCTGTGAACCTGTGAGAAGCCTGTACTGGAGCAGGCTACTGGCAAGGTCCTGCAGACCTGTGGAGACAGGAGCCCATGCTAGAGCAGGTTTACTGGTAGAACTTATGACTCTGTGGTGGTGCCTGAAGGACTGCACCCTATGGAAAAGTGACCCACACTGCAGCAGTTTGTAAAGGACTGTTGCCTATGGAATGGAGTCATGTTGGAGAAGTCCGTGGAGAAGTCCTCCCCGATGCTGGAGCAGGGGAAGGAATCTTCTTCCTGAGCAGTAACAGGAACAATGTGTGAAGAACTGACAGTAAACCCCATTCACCAACTCCCTGTGCTGCTGTGGGAAGGAGGAAGGGGTGAGAGGAGATTTATTTTACTTCTTATTATCTTTCTCTAATTTTGTTAGTACCAAATTCAGTGAATGTTCCCAAGTTGAGTCTGTTTTTGCCCATGACAGTAATTGGTGAGTGATCTCTCCTGGTCCTTATCTCAACTCACAAACCCTTTATTACATTTTCTCTCCTCCGTCCCCTTGAGAAGGGAAGAGACAGAGTGGCCTTGGTGGGTGCCTGGCATCCAGTCAGTATCAATCCATAACCCCACGATTTCAATTGTTAAGTGATCTCGTTGTCTTTTCCTCTGCTGAGGGGTTTTGCATCCTGTTTTCTCTTCTTGTCCTGTTGTGGTGGGGGAGTAACTTGGTGGCTGGATGGGTATGTGGCTCTTGTCCATGGTTAACTCACCACACTTTGTTTTTTTAAACAGTTTTCTTACGAAGATAATATGTCAGACCATTATATGTGGCAAGCATCTGCCTGGTACATCAGCACAGACATCCTTTTTTATGTCTCCTTTTTTATCCAGTCTTTAAAACTGCTCCAAGATTTCTCATACCATTTTGCTTAGTATTTGGAGAGAGATACACAAAAAAGCATAGATATCTCAGGGCACAGAACCGCCACGAGATTCTCAGCCCCAGGTAAAATTCTGGCTTACCTACAATGAAGGGAAAGACTTAGCTATCAGCAAACAAGAGTCAGCAGTGATGTGATGAATGAGGACACACCTAACCTACATAACAAATTATGCCAAGAGGAATATGTCTTAAAATCTCAAATACAGTGGGATTGGCCCACCCAGAGTTTAACTAAACAAACACTAATAACATCTGCACGGAGAAGTCCATTAGAGAAGACTGAGAGTCTTAGAAGATATGTCAAAAATCATAAATATTGGCACAGAGGTGGGAATGGACCTCTAAGTGTAAAATACCCAGAAACTACTGACACAGATGATTGAAGAAAATAAGAGAAGTGTACCCTAGATTCTTCAAGTGCTGATGATCAGACAAAGGTAAGGCTGTCTTTCTGTGCTTAGCCAAGAGACTTTTTTTTCAAAATTGTCTTTTTTCTCACAGATTGTCTCAGTCTCATTACCCATGTGCAGTTTATTCAAATCTGTGTCTGCTGGAAGCCCAAAGTTCAGCTGCCACAAAATTCAACTACATCTCCATACAGAGGTTTCCCTTTATGATATGTCTCCCCACTCTTCTGGTCAATCTTCAGGTGCAGTCAAAAATGTTGGCTTTTAACTTGTAAATCATCATAAAGTCTGTATCCTGACTTTTTGTCCCTTCGGCACTACAACTTAAAGCAATTGCCAAAATACTGTAATGTAACTGGATACAGCGTTTAGTAAATGAGCTAATGTCCTCAAATGTAAGCTTGTTTTTGGAACCTGTCAGTGATTTCTCTGAAAAGAAATCATACTAGGTTTCTGCTATTTTCTAGTGTAAACAGGCCCTCAGAAATTTCAGGCCAAGTCCTCAGCTGGCAACACCAGCAAAGCATGGCTGAGCTCTTCTTTCAGTGCAAAGGAGATCTTCTACTAATGTCTCTCAAATTCAATATTTTTTTTTCTCCCTTGAAATTTCTGTCACGACTCCAATAGCAACACATTCACTGAAACTTACAGTTCTCCAGCATCTGATACCAGCTGTCAGGCTGTGTTTCATCAGACTGAACCCTTTGTCCAAGTGCTACCAGCTGGCATTGCTTCAGCCATCTGGGATCACAGTACTCTAACCTATGGACTAATGCAGCTCCAGCAGAGTCAGTGCTCCCTATCATTTCCTCCAACAGAATTTATTAGGAAAGTAAAGCAAGGCAAAAGATACTTCCTGTAATCAAAGCTCTAATCTTCACAGTGCTCACAACCTCCAAATGTCCACATCTATCAGAGGGAACTCAGTTCTTTGCAGCTTTCATATGTTGGCTGCTAACTGCTGGCATCATTTTGATTCCCAGACTCTATTGTTGGAAAACACACTGTATAATGTACTCTGAAGACAGTCCATCAAGGTTTCCTCTATTTCCTGCCTTCCCATGTGTGGTTTCTCATGTAATTCGGTTATTTGCCACTTTCAAAACCTGCACACTTCCAACCTGCAAACTTTTACAAACTTTATACTCCTTCCTTACATTTTTCCTTCACTCCCATTAATTGTATGTCACACCCCTTCTCCAGTTTGGTGAGTTGTTGGGGGGGTTTTTTTGAAACTATTAAAATTACTTTCAGAGGCTTCAAAATATAAAATTACTATAGGAAAAAAAAACTCTCCTTTCATTCAATATATTTTAGATACCTGGCAATATGACGGACCTTCCCTTCCTCATCAAATTTTGATTCTTTATTTGATCTCATTAGTTAAATTCCTCTCAGTAATCTTATTATTTTTATTGCCTGCCAGTAATATAATTGGCACTGTAAAAGAGCCTGGGAATTGCCATACTGGATCAAGCCAATAATCCATCTCTCCTAGCACCCTATCTCCAAGATTGGTCAGTACCAGCTGCTTCAGACAAAGAAACACTACAGCTGGCAGTTTGGAGGTAGTCTGCCTGGAAACTAAGTTTCCCTTGTTTAGCAGTACAGGCTGGCTTATTCACTGAATCCTGGAGATTTTTATCCCTCACAGAATACTGCTTATGAAGTCAGGTACTGTCCTTGCCTTGTAAACTTATGGATTTGGATAAAAATTGAAAAGGTAGAAAAGGAATACAAATATTTAGTTCAGTGAGGCAACAGCTCAGTAATCATTATCCCCCATGCTGCAAACTTTCCCAGGGCTACACAATGGGATGGTAGCAGGGGCTGGAATAAAACCTGGAACCTGCTCATCCTGCGATGGTCTTAGTGGATGATGTTACATCTCAAAGAATTTAAGATGTGTTAAATGTTAGTTTTGTAGGACTGACCTCATACTCACTCTTTTTTTAATTTTCTTTCCCCTAGTATTTTGCAGAGGTACATTCATATGTTTTCATCCAGAAGGACAAAAGTCCTCAAAAATGATAGACTGTAATTATGGTAGTATTAAATCCAACCTGTAGTACTTCTCAATCTGTTTTACTTTGGGTCTAGGACAATATGGGAGCCCAGATCTCCCAGTAGAAATTGCTTTGGATATATAGGGAAAACTCTTTATTTCTACACAATTATCATAAGGCTATAAATAATAGACCTATACATCTTGTATGACATGAGAAATTATTTTTGCTATTTTTTTTTATACTTAAAAACTCTAAGAGCAGTTTTTAGGTTATAATTCTTGGCTGAAAAAAAATTCTATTAGAACAGAGTTAACAAAAATTACCATTCTCCTGCTAGCACAATGAAATGTATTTCAAATTTGGCAGATTAATTTGAAAACTAGTGATCTTCTTGTCAAAACAATTTCCAGTGTCATTGGTGTCTGATCATGGGAAGAATAGGGCTTTATTCTTATTCACCATACACTTACAACACATCCTTATTCAATATCTCCACCTTTACTAGATTCCATTTATTTTTCAGAGTTTTTATGCTTCTGTTACATACATTTAAGGGTTTATACATTGCTTTTTGGTAAATAACACATATTAAAAGACCATTCATTTCCAATATATAAAAGACCTTGTATTGCTATGTATATAAATAGAAGATGTATTGTTTGCATTTGTCCCCTTTCTCAGCCTTTTCTCTTCTGCATCAGCATGTCTTGTAAATTAAGGGAATGTTAAATTAAAAATATTTTCTAGCTTTCATGAGGTGGAAGATGTAAAAATCAATTTAATAGCAAGTTTGCTGATTCAGCAAGAAATCAGCCAACTTCCAGGAGTCCCTTTTTAAATGTTTTCCTCTCTAATAAGGTAACAAACCAGAGTAATGTACAAAATCGACTAAGAGGTAGGAAGAACTTATGCCGATCAGCTGCTCTACTCCTGCAGGCTACAAACCTTGATTTGATGCAATTTTTATCCTGCATCCATCGCTTCCCCGTTAATTTGTCATTAATATATTCTATGAGCTCAGTACTATTCATATATTGTAGCAAGGCCTTTAAATTTTCTGTGTTCCACAAGGGAAAGCGCATTCAACTTTATTCAATTATTTTCAGTTTCTATTTGCATGAGGCTTTATTCTCTACAGTTCATTCACCACTTTGAAAAATAGGCGCATCAAATTTTAAGAACTGATATTAACAAGCAAACAAACTTGTGGATATCAGAACAAAGAAAAATTATTTCTAGAGATAATTCTGCAGTTGAAGAATATAGTGTATTTTCTGTTTTCCTTTTTTCATCCTCCATGCACCTTATGTCCAGAAAACGATTCCAACAAACAATAAAAATTATGCAATAATAAAATACTTAGACTGAAAGAGAATGGGACAGTATCACTGAAATCATGACAATTTAAGGGGTTTATTTAACACAGTCTTGATTTTACCAATATGTTTTACTAGTTAAAAGAAATTATTTGTGCCTTTTTTTTGCAACATTTTTTTCCTTAGTCAGTAAGGCGAGCTTCTAGCACTCATCTTGTTAGCCTGTTTTTCATTATAGTCTTCTCATTTTATTTGATATAAAGATCCCTCAACAGTTATACATAAAAGACAAAATTTAGTCATTTTTTTTGTGGGTTTTTTTTTGATTTAATGAAGAAGGGCTGTCTGTATTACATCTAGCACTGCCATTAAAATTTAGCAGAGCCTCAAATGAAAGAGATCAATTTTCTGGCTTTTGATTCACTTCTCATTTGCCTAAAAATTTACAAGCCTTTGTAGAAGCTGTAAATCTGGCTAGACGTTGGACTACATTTTTTTCTCTTTTAGTTCTTGCAATAGCTGTGCCTGCTTTCACCTAAGTGTGTGCTTCAGCCATTGTACTTTCCTGAATTTGGTGCCATTTGGTACAGTGCTAATTTATTTTACTGACTGAGCACATGAATCCTTGCTTCAGAGGAGCACGGATGGTGCTTTGGCTCAGAGGAGAGCTTTCATAGCAAGTGGAAAAAGGGTATCACTCTGAATGATTAATTGTAGTCCTCAGAAGGGTCTCAGAACATGATCATTCTTTATAGAAAATTGGATTAAAATTTGACACTTTTACAATTTTTTTTCTTTGTAGTGAAATTTTCATTTTTCATCTGTTGGCCAAATAATTCCATGTGCAGTTATCCTTGAATTAATCTTGAATTAATTTTTAAATCCACTGTCCTGTAATATATAATTCAACATAAGAAAACCCAGAGCAGTCAATCTTTCATTAGACACGGGGTGAGAAAGGGTCAGCAGACACTCCCGCAGTACTAAAAATAAAGGCACCACATCTGGTATGGAATGATGTCTGGAATTGTAATGCATATGCATCCACTTACTCGTTCTGCTGAAAACACAAACTATGGAGTGGCTGCATGTTGAAACATGAACCAGTGTAATAGGAGCTTAAACCCTGGAACAGACTGTTTGTATATGTAGTCAGTTTATTAGCAAATGTGCAGGCCTGTAGAGTACAAGGACCATCGTTTCAAGCCGATCTGTCACACATTTAACAAGCTGTTTGTAATACAGTCCATTTCAGATATAAGAGAAAAATCTTTCCCATAGGTATAAGAAATGTATGATACTTTTAGCATATGGTGAGCTCTGGTTTTGCAGGTATCCTACATTATAAACTGCTGTAACATGTTGGATTAACTTTTTGTTTGTTTCCAAAAATCCTCCTTTCCTTTGTTGAACATGTTGCAATAAAGCATATTATAGCAGATGTTAAAAATTAGATTCTGTGCAAGATGTGTTCCTAATGTTAGACACAACTGTGTTCACGGAAAATAAATCTACCCCGGTGCAAACAGCTCACACTAAACCTACTTTATATACAAGGGCAGGGCTGAATGGGCAGAAATCAATAGCAGAGAGGCCTCTACTACTCAAGCACAGCTGTGCCTCTGTGCTTTTCCATCAAGAAGGAGCGAGATGCTGGGTTGCCACCCCCAAAAAGTACCTGCTGTCAGCAGCCAGCAGGGTGGTGGTGGGGAATAAACACCCTGCAGTGCCTGCACCACGCCTCAGCTTCTAGAAGGATTCGCAAATGCTGTGTAAGATTCAGGGATTTTGCTCGGGGAGAGCTGCCAATGCACTAGTGCTTCTTGATCTCACCTTCCTGGCAGACTGGCTCTGCCATTGCCCCAAGGCCATGACTGGTCACCCCACAGCAGTGCCTGACCTGTCCCAGAGGGAAAAAGCACTGAGTCTCAGTGGTGATGAAAAGGAGAGGAGGCTGCCTCCTCCATGCTGCCCAGCTTTGCCATGGTGGCCAGCAGGGCCAGACCTGAAGCCTCCCCTGTTGCTGGGTCTGTGCACTGGGAGTGGAGGAGCAGCAGTCTGCGGCCTCTGCCCTGTGGTGGTGTGGGCAGCCGTGCATGCCTTCCTCCTTGGGGAGGACTCCATATGCTGCCCCGAAGAAGGAAAGGGTAAGAAGAATGTTTCCCCTAGCCAAGTCTCCAGCTGACTGCTGCCTTGTCTCCTTTGGGAGGATGCAATAGCTGGACTCCACACTGTTCCTACTCCAGCATTTTCCCAGCAGCTGCCAGGTTTGCTTCAATGCAGCAACTTTATTTAAGACTTTGTGGTTGCCATGCACAAATGCTGAGCAAAGAGGACTGTAGTTTGCAGGCTGTACCCAAGCTGGGTTATAATTTGAAACAGATTCGGTAATTGCATTGTGTTTCACCTCCAAATCAGAAATTAAATCTCGCGCATGTCAGGTGCTAGTGGTTACAAGCTGGCTTCCCCAGCCGGGGGCCAGCCCCTGGAGTGCAGAGACCACAGCTGCAGCACAGCACCCGAGAGGCTTCAGTTCCCAGGAGCAAAGGGAAACTCCTCATCCCAACTGGCAGTGGTCAAAGCTGCTTCCAGCACCAGCTGTACATTGTTCCCTGCTTCTCTCCCCAGCAAAATCACTGAAAAGATTTCATCTTTAACCACATATTCCACAGTAATTACTGGCCCTTGTCAATAGTGTCAGAGAAGTAGCCAAAGGCTGCTCAGCATGACTGTGTTAGCAGGAATATTTCTCTACATTTGAATGGGTATTTTCGTAGACCGGGAATGAACAAGACTGTTCTGATTCAAGTCTATCCATCCAAGGACAGTGGGGCAACACGGCAAAGCTCCCAGTACCAACACTGTGGAGCTGCCCCTCTTTTCCAGAGTCATTCTGTTTTTTGGCAGACACTCTCCACCATGTCCAGCCATGAAAGGGTACTCCTCAGTACCTCCTAGTTACTATTCTCTTTAAACCTGCCAGAGTTTTGCTGGCAGAGCAGTTGGTTTTAACTTCCCTTAATCTGTTTCAGAAAGAATAGAAGGGGGTTAGCTCCCACAGTTTCAATGGATGATCTGAGCGAGACCAGTTGATCTTACCTCACACAAAGGGTAACCTCCTGCTTGTGCAGCTGGATCCAGAAGAGGACATCTGCTCCTGCTGCAGACTCCAGATGATGAAAATTTTCCTCCTTTGCTTCAGTAATTCCAAGTAGGTGAAAACAGGCTGGTACCCCAGTGAAACTTGACAAATAGTGGAAATATTTAGAAAAATGTGTTTGCATGATATCACACGGAGTAATATCAACACAGATAATGTGAACTGACCCACTAATCTGTTGCCATCCGCGTGTCACAGAAACTTGAAAGCTTCATACAACTTTGATTACAAAAATGTGCATTTTGTCTCATCATAGTGATTGAATGCATAGGGAATGGGTTTGTCTTTTGATTTCTTTTTTTCTTTTTCAGGGATAATGGAGTTTTGAACACTAAAATTGCTTTCTGCCTTTTCATAGATGTTTGGCTATTTGAGTGAAAAAAAAGACACACCAGACAATGCAGTACTGCTAAAGGGAGAGATATAAACATGGTTAAAAGCAACCTTAATGAACATGTTTTAATATTAAAAGAAAAATATGTTTTCACTTAAACTACTGAAAATCCACAGTGAAGCCATCCAAGTTAGTAGCATTATTTACTATGTTAAAGGTGAAGAGTCTACTCCTGAAATGTCATTCTAATTTTGTACTTTAAGAACAAGTACGTAACTACATTGCCCTGTGCCTCTCTCAACTCTTCAATCCATCTTTCATTACTTTAAGATGCTGTTTACAAAAATTACACTTTCACATAAAACTGAAATTACACAGTAAGATACACCTGATGTACCTTTAGCGCAATTTTTGCTGTTGATGATTTTTTCCGTATTTTTTAATATTTATTTTGAGAACACAACTTGAATAAAATGAACTGAAGCAGGCGCGAAAGGAGAGCAACTGAGGCAGTGATTATAAATACAGCTATTTTTTAAAGGAGGGTTGCCAAGGCACAGGGAGAGGCCTGTATTCTTCAACTTGCTTATTTATATTAGTAGCCATAATTTGACACTTGGTAATTTTTCTTTCAAGTTGGCAGCTATGACAATATGGGACTATCATTCATCATAAACCATCTATATGTTTCTGACACCCAAATACAGAATAGGGAAAAAGTACTGGTTCTGGCAACTGAAAAGGGCAGCACACAAGAAGTCCTGATTTTTTGCTGAGAGCTTAGTAAAATTTGAGGTCCCATGAGAAAAGATAGTCAGAAGACTGGAGCCATAACTAAAACTAAAGTTTTTCATGGTGTCATCAGAAGGTCTCTCTTTTTTTTTTATACACATAAGTAAACAATGGCTTATTTTTTTGATTATTTTTTTTCTTTTCTTTTTTTTTTTAATTGCAGAGCTGTTTGGGGATGATGAAGAGAAACACTCTGACAGGGCAATCCATCTTATCTGCCTGTATGTTTAACTTGCCCATGCCATCTTTCATTTCAGCTCTAAGTGTCAAGCAACCATTAAGCAAAAGTAATAAAAAGGTCCTAGAAGGGATAGCACTGCCTTTTACATCTTGGTTTTTTTTTTTCTTTTTGTGCTGAAAATGCTTAAAATTACATTACACTCCATAAATACCTGTAAGTTATGACTCTTAAAATAACTGTGATTTCCATGGCATTTACCATTTTCAGCAAGGGTGGCATTCACTATGCGACTTTCTCCCTAAACTGTCACAACAAAACTGAATTCCTTTACATCACAGTCAAGTCAATTAGGCATCTGAGAGTGAGGGAAAATAAAGTAGCAGCCAAATAACACGTTACTTCTTGCTTTTGCTAGTCTGACCAGAAAGTTAGAACAGACAGCAGGGAATAGGCTAAAGGCTCTAGGTCTGGTTGAAACAATGATCATCCTGTTTTGCTTTGCCATGGCCCCATAACTGCATGGCAAATAAACAACAATGTGAGTACAGCCAATTCATTTGCTGTCTAGTTTTGATTTATGAAAGCAATAACCGAGTGAAAAAGGGGATTCAAACCTTTTGGGTGCTTTTTAATTTTAGCTCCTTTCCTTTTTATTGTAAGTTTAATTTGAAATAGTTTTGAGGGGGAAAAGCAGCAGGGGGGCCCTCTTACATCTTCATAAGGAGTGTAATACATAGCTATAAGGCTTTGCCTTGTGTGAGGAAGTATTTTTGCTTCTCACTACTGCTTGATTAAGACATCCTCCACAACATTATGTTAGCACTGTAATTTGGATCTTTACCTTTTAGATATTCAGTTGAGGGACTGACTTTTCAGATTAAGAACCCATGGCTCCAATTAGAGCTTATAGGAGGTATCTGTTCTCAGTGCTTCTGTAAATCAGCCTTATGACTGATCTGTGAAGCTGATTGCAGCTCTAAAATTCAAAACTATTTTGCCATTTTTCAAAGGAGTTTTGGTAAACCCTCAGTTCCTCAAGGAGCTGCTTATGCTATTTTACTGTTAATGAAAGGGCTTACCAAAAAAGAAAGCAAAAATATTAGTATTGTCCAGTCAAACTAATATCTGTGAACCTAGTAGATATGCATTGAAAGAGCACAGACTAGATTTGTCATTGCCCTTAATCTTGTGTGCTCATTTAAATTACTACAAAATTTTAAATGTTATTGAAAGATAAAACAGCGCATTTCTCGTCCACTCAGTGCTGGTGTAAGCAAGCACACAAGATTTAAAGCACCAGAAAACCTGACTCCATACATATACTCCAAAGTGCTCCATAGTGTTCCAAACAACGTTATGACTCTGATCTCAGCAAGAAGCAGGCTGCCCAAGAGCTCAGAGGAGCTGAAGACAGAGGCATAGCTGCCCTCATCAGAAGAGTTCTAGTGTCTGTAGTTGATACAAGGCTTTATTAACTCCCTGAGTAGCCACAAATACCAATTTTATGTGAAACTGAGCTACTGGAGATCAGTATCTCCTGCCTTCAGAGATGATGTCAGATGAGCAGCCTTATCTTCAGCTATGGGGGCAGCAACCAGTGGGGCTCAGTTCCCTCCCAGTCTAGCAGCTGCAGCTAAATGGAGGTCAGATGACCTCACTACTGAGGGACTGCCTACCAGTACAAAGTGGTCTCACAGCTCCTGTCGATTCAGGAGCCCTGACTTTTATAGAAGAAAAATGCAACCAACCAGTCATAGTTTTCAGCTATGTGAATCACAGAATCACAGAAAGTGCTATCAGGATCATTGAGTACAACCCCTAATCCCACACCGGACCATCCCCAAAAAAATCACACCATGTGCCTGAGAGTATCATCCAAACAATTGAACTTTGGCAGGCTTGGTGCTTTGACCACTGCCCTGCGGAGCCTGTTCCAGTCCCCAAACACCCTCTGGGTAAAGAACTTTTTCCCAACATCCAACCTAAATCTCCCATGACAAACTTCAAGCAATTCCCTCAGGTCCTGTCACTGGTCACCAAAGAGTAGAGATCAGTGTTTGCCCCTCCTCTTCCTCTCACAAGGAAATTCTAGACTACAATGAGATCTCCTCTCAGTCTCCTCCAGACTGAACGGACCAAGTGACCTCAGCTGCTCCTCACACGGCTTCCCCTCAAGGCCCTTCACCATATCTGTTGCCCTCCTTTGGACACTCTGTACTGACTGAATATCTTTCTTACATTACAGTGCCCAAAACTGCACACAATATTCAAGATAAGGCCGCAGCAATACAGAGCAGAGTGGGACAATCCCCTCCCTTGACCAGCAGGTGATGCTTTGCCTGAAGACCCCCAGGATCCAGCTGGCCCTCCTGGCTGCCAGGGCACTGCTGACTCATATTCAACTTGACCAGGACCCCCAGGTCCCATTTCATGGCACTGGTTTTCAGCATCTCATTCCCCAGTTTTACTAATATCTAGCGTTTTCCTATCCCAGATGTAGAATCCGGCACTTTCCCTTGTTGAACTCCATGTGGTTGGTGATTGCTCAGTCCTCTAATTTGTTGAGGTCTCTCTGCAGAGCCTCCCTGCCTTTGAGGGAACCAACAGCTCCTCCCAGTTTTGTGTCAGCTGCAAACTTGCTCAGTATCCCTTCCTGCGTCCAAGTAATTTATGATGTTGAAGAGTACAGGGCCTAAGATGGAGCCCTGTAGAACCCCACTAGTCACCAGTATGTTATCCCATTCACTGTTACCCTCTGAGCCAATTGCTCACCCACCACATGGTGTTTTTATTTTCTCAAGTTGTAATTGTGGGATGGGTAAATACATACGTGAAGAAGACCTGGAGTTTTTTTTTTACAAAGGGAAATATGTCAAACTAGAAAGACTGTGCAACAGTAAGTGAACCTAAAATCAATAAGGTTAAATAAAGGTAGAAAGTGCCAAATCATTGCACACCAATTCCTTTTCCATGGAAACAACTGTTTCAAACCTCATGATATATGGAAGAATGTAAACTAGCTCTTTTAGGAGAGCTCTAATGTTAAATAGAATATAAATTTCAAGCTCTGTATATATTTATTTTAGAGCCAACAAAAATTTAAAATATTAAAATATGTATGCAACCAGCAATTTTGTACTGATAATATGATGTATCAATGTTGCAGTTTCAAACATTCAAAAGTCATTAATTTGGTGTCCAAAATTTCTGAGACTGCTTTTTACGTTTTTTTTTCTCTTTCAAGTTTTTTCATCTTGTAACATTTGATCATCTCGAGCATAGTTGTTCCAGTTTTTCTCTTTGACTTTGTTAACATACCTTTTTTTTTTTCATAAATTTCATACATTTGCAGAGTCTTATGTAGATCCCAAGTGGAAGCCTTACTTCCAAACATCACAAAACTTATAATAAAGTAATGAAATTTGACACTATTATGATTATGATTTAGACATGCATATGTACTTACAATGTACTTTTTTATGTCTGTGAACAGTATAATACAATCAGTTTTGTGCATGATCACAGCAGCCAGATTTTCATGAGGCCCCTGCTGATGCCCTGTCAAATCAGGCTGCACAGATGATTTCTGAAAAGTGTCTCATTTAGGGTAACCTTAGCACAGGCTCCCTCTTAATCTGTTTCAGGGGCTTCATTCCTTGCTCAAAACAGACCATTAATTGACAATCTAGCCTATCATTGACATTAAAGTAAATATCTATTAACAGTTATTATTTGTATTATCACAGTAACAGTTATTTTCTGTTCTCAGTTGAATGAAATATCAGGAGATATAAAATTCCCTAATGTGAATAATTGAATGGAAATTGCTATATCAATTGGTGAATTCAAGTTTCATGAATATGAAACTCAGACTAAGGCAGATCAAAAAGGATCCAAGCAGTGTTGAATTCACATTTTTCTTTCAGAGAGGGATCCACCATTGAATGTAGTAGAGAGCACAATCTCAAAATGTAGGAGACCTCCATTCAGTTCTCCCCCCTGTCTGAGTAGTGTTAAATCTCTACCTTCCAAGTTAGGGCCAAATCCATCAAAATCTGGGATCTTTTGGCGAAGATATAAGCTCTACTCCTTATATTGAAGCTGTCTACTTTGAATAGTGGATTTAAAGACTGATACTGTCAGAGAAAAGATGCACACAAGGGAAAGTATGAATATTCCTAAACACAAAACTCATGGAAGCAGATGAAGTGAGGTTCCAGTCAATGCTTATGAAAGCAATACTTTTTATTTCAACAGATGATTAAGAATCTTGACCAGATGGAGTTCTTGAGGGGAGCAAGGAAAAAGGATACCCAGATGCTGGATTCATAGGTAGCTTAGTGTTGGCAAGGATGTCAAATCAGTCAGCCTTATTAAAAATGAACGGCTTTCAAGTATTCAGGAAAAGTAAGCGTCAATTTTAGTGCTAAGAGCTGTTGTGGTTTTACCACTAA
>VYZS01070704.1:28752-44531 GCA_013400695.1 Neodrepanis coruscans | reverse complement strand
TATATAAAATATTTTTGTTTTATTATTTATGCTATATTATTGTAACAGTTTATGTCATTAGAAAATTCAGAAGCAAAGTGGCTATAAAATACTGTTCTCTCTAAACTTATTAATCTTGGTCATAAAATCACAGAATCATAGAATGGTTTGGTTTGGAAGGGACTTTGAAAGTCATCTAGTTCCAAACTGCCTGCCATGGGCAGGGAACCTTCAACTAGACCAAGTTACTTAGAACCCCATCCAGCATGGTCTTAAACACCTTCAGGGATGAGGAGTCCACAACTTCTCTGGGAAACCTGTTCCAGTGTCTCACCATCCTCACAGTAAAGAATTTCCTCCTAATATCTAATCTAAACCTGCTCTCTTTCATCTTATATCCCCCTTGTTTCATCACTACATGCCCCTGTGAAAAGTCCCTACCCAGCATTCCTGTAAGCCCCCTTTAGGTACTGCAAGGCTGCTTGAAAATCTCCCTGGAACCTTCTCTTCTCCAGTCTGAACAGCCCCAAATCTTCTGGCCTGTCTTCATAGGAGAGGTGTTCCATCCCTTTTGAGCTTCTTCGTGGCCTCCTCTGGACTCATTCTAACAGGTCCATGTTTTTCTTGTGCTGATTATCCCTAATCTGGAGGCAATACTCTAGGTGATGTCTCACAAGAATGGAGCAGAGGGGCAGAATCAACCTCCTTCAACCTGCTGGCCACACTGCTTTTGATGCAGCCTGGGATGAAATTGGCTTTCTGGGCTGTGAGTGCACATTGCCAATTCATATTGAGCTTTTCACCCACAAATACGCCCAAGTCTTTCTCTCCAGGGTTAGTCTCAATCCATTCTTCACCCAGTCTATACTTCTACTTGGGATCTATTGCCAAGATTTGTATAATGAAAACTGTGGATACAGAACATAGAAAATAATAAAGAAAATAAACTTGCATTTGCTGTTCCTCATCTTTTAGGCCAAACAATGAGAAAACAGTGACCAAGAAGTAGTGATTGTCATTCCAACAAAAGGAAACAAAAATATCTGGATCAAATAAATGGTGATGCACACCCAAAACCTTCTTATAAGAAAAATGGAATATACTGAGTATATGGAATCTTGTTTATCTCATCAGAATTTATAAATGCAGTTATCCAAAATATTACCCTAGTTTTGATACTACATGTTCAAATTATATAGAAAAAAATCATAAATTTTAGTCTTATAATTGCTATATAATAAAAGTTACTATTATTTGCCTCTTGCCCCTGAAACTATGCTTGCCCTTCTAATGTCACTTTGGATTGTGTTGACAGTGCCAATCTTCTTTCTCCAGAAGTCAGGAGCGCATTTTACAGCATGTCATCACTTCCCTGAAGCATTCATTGGGAAGGGTTTGATGCCCATGTTAGTGGAATCCCTTCTTCTTTAGTCGTGGTGTCAACTTAGGGTTATTTTTATACATTTTCTTAACATGACCAGCTTTTAGTTAAAGTTTGAAATTTGGCCGATAACATCTGTTTGCTCAGTATAACAAAAGGTTGTTAACTTGTCTCACGATGACAAGGTTTGACAAGGTTTGTCAGACTTTGCCCACTTTGCAGCTACAAGTGATCAAGAAAGAAGTTGCTTGACCACTAGAAAAAATATGTTAATGCTTTTTGTATCACAAAGTATTCAAACCTGGAGGTTGAGAAAGAACTTTTAATTACACAGGAACTTCAAAAATAATTACTTTGGCAATGACTTGTTGCAGTTCAAAGATTATGGTTATGGAAAATTAATTTTATTTTTTTTTTAGAAGAACAAGAAGAAATTTCATGAAGACCTATTGCCTCCCTATATTTTAGTATTATTACTTCTTGAATGAATTTTCCACACTGGATTCTGAGAATTCAGTTGCCTGCATCTACTTACAGAATCTCTCGCTGACACAAAGACAGATTTATGTGCAATGCTCCAATGAATACAAGACAGTGGTGTTTGATAGATCTGTGATTAAAATTGATAGGAAATTTTACACAGAGATGCATTTTGTAATGAAAACACCAATTTGTCAATGTGAATCTGTTTAAATAAAGACAGCTTGTTTTATACAATACTTTGGAAGAAGTTTTTGACATGTAAGTCCCCCCAAATTAGTATTTTTTCATTTTAAAAGTATTTTCTTTTTTACAACTATACTGGGTCATATTGAAAGAAACCACAAATGAATCATTTTACAAAGCAGTGCAAAAGAGCAATGAAAATAATAATTAAAATTTTTTGATTTATATTTAATGAACATTTTTAAATGTTTGATTCATTAACGTCTTTTTGCATCTGGAATATTTAATCCCCATTGAGAATAGGAACTTCCTGTGATGAGGAAACATGTTTATCACAGTTCTAGTCATGCGTGTCCACTTGGAAATTTCAGGAAAAATTCAGATATATTATCTACGGAACCTTGTGTTTCTCTCTATGTGTAAAACAAAAAGTCTATGGAAAGATGTTTTCTAAATCCAATTATTACTAAGATTTTACCTATTTGCTTTTCTCATTACAAGATGTAACCCAGTCAAATTATGCCAGTCTAGCTGACAGTGATCAGCTTTGTTGCTGTTTCGTCATCTGCTGCAGAAATTCTGATTCATCTCTTGGTTTGAGCCTTTAGGTCTAGGTCCAGGCAACATTGTTAAATATTCACTTAATTGTGAATATTCAGTATTCACAAATATTCACTTTTGCTGCATAGGTGTTAAAAATGGTACCATATACATGAAAAGTCTTGAAGTATATGCTGTTTCTCAGACAGCTGATGTGAAAGGACATCATCTACCTGGACTTGTGCAAAGCATTTGACCCTGTCCTGCATGACATCCTTGTCTCTAAACTACAGAGATGGCCTTTGACAGATGGACACCTAAACCAGGGGAGGTTTAGGACCACTTGATGGATAAGGAATTGGCTGGATATCACACTGAAAGAGTTGTGAACAAGGGCTCAGTGTCTAAGAGAAGACCAGGGATGAGTGGTGTGCCTCAGGGACCAGGATCAGGACTGGTTCTGTTTAACATAATTGTTGGTGACATGGACAGTGGGATTGAGCGCACTCTCTGCAAGTTTGCATAGGTTTGAGTGCAACCTCACCAAGCATAGTAATGCAGTTGGCACCACTATATGGTGGGACAGGATGCCATCTAGGGAGATCTCAACAGGCTTGAGAACTGGGTCCATGTGAAACTCAAGATGTTCAACACAGTCAAGTACAGGGTTTGAGGCAACCCCCAATATCAATGCAGACTGGAGGATGAAGAGATTGAGAGCAGCCCTGACAAGAAGGACTTGAGGCTGCTGATGGATGAGAGGCTGGACATGATCCAGACACATGCACTTGCAGCCCAGAAAGCCAATCATGCCCTGGGCTCCAGCAAAATCAGCATGGCCATCAGGTCAAAGGAGGTGATTCTGCCCCTCTATTCTGGTTTCACAGAGAAGTTGTGAATGCTGTGCCCCTGGAAGTGTTCAAGGCCAGGTTCCATGGGGTTTTGAGCAATGCGATCTAGTGCAAGGTGTCCCTACCCACGGCAGGGAGGTTGAAACTAGATGATCTTTAAGGTCCCTTTCAGTTCAAACTATTTTATGACTCAATGAGAAGATGGGTAGATGAATAAAATTTTGATTGCATACATGCTTATAGTTCCTTTATTGAAATGGTAATGTATTATGAACTCTAAAGTTCTCCATGTTTATCTCATTCTTTGATGTTTGGTTGAATGAAGTTACCAGATCTGGAATATGGTGCCCAGCAGAAATCAGATTGTTTTAGGTGAGCTGGTGAAGTGCAGGTGAAGGGAATAACAAGGGAGCAGGCTGTTCCTTCCTTCAAATTCTGCCCACGGAAGCATCTAGACCTGAGCAGCTTTATAAGAAGAGGTCTTACACTTCTTGGGACAAAGGTTAGCAGCTACAGAGAGGCTTGCCAGATTAGGCCAGTTTGGAAAGCAACTCTGGTCTTTAACAGCCAGCATTAGCAAGCTACACAAAACTGTTTATAGCAACATTCTGCTATATATGCACAAAGAAAAAAATGCTCTTACTCATATTTAAGTCTCTTAGACCAAGTGAGATTTATTCTGCACCTTTGATGAGGTATTCCATCATTCTTAGCCTCAAAATTAAAATCTCCTATGTCTCTTCAGTAATTAATTTAAGTGCCAAATAATCTTTTCCCCTATCTGATAAAAGTCAAGTAGCTTTCTTTAAATGCCAAGCAATCATCTTGCTTCCTGCTCTCTCTTTCCTCACAAAACATCCTGTCTCCCCTAATGCACAATGTCAATCAAGAGTTCTGAATGCAGCATAGCTACTTTGCATTTCTTTGTTCCACTGGGAGATCTCTACTCTCCCCTCATTCTCTTGGAGAATGAGATTTTATTTGGTCAAAATAATTAAAATCCACCATTTGTTTTAGTATGTGGTGAATTACTTTCATCTGTTCTACTGTTCTACAGTGCCAGACGCCCCATAGACCTAATGTCTTTTTGGACAGCAGTGTGAAGATGAGGACATATGTATCCAGAGACGATGTCTTTCTCATGGTTTGAATACATATGTTAGTATATATGCTCTTTTGACTTCTCACAAAGTAATGAATTGTCACCTTAACCCTTGCTTGCCTTTTCACGTGCATTCACAAAGTATCCTGCAGGGAATGTGTTCCAGGTTAGAACAATAACTTCCAGGGAGGATGGGAATCTTCCTGAAATGGAAAAGATAAACTCCTTCTCCACTTTATTATACCCTTCAAATCAAGAGGCTTTCAGTCAAAAATGTAGAAAAAGCAAGCAACAATTATTTACCTATATGTATAGGTATATAAAAGAAACAAACAGTAACACAACAGTAACAAGAAAAATCACCCCGACAAACCCCACTTATTGCTACATCCATGCATTTTTTAGCTGCGGGTGAAATAGACAAGTCCTGCAGGCTCACCACACATGGAATGGGGGTTCCCTCAGTTTTGCTGCTGAGATGGATGAGTCACTTATCCAATACAGGAACAATGGGAAGGTGGGAGAAAGCAGACAGGCTTGCTCTGAGCTGGGACCGGTGCAGACAAGGTTCTCTCTCTCTCTTTCTCTCTGAAGGCTGCTGCAGGGTCCACCTGGATACAAGAACTGGGACAGTGAGGCAGAAGAAGCAGCAAGAGGAGGTCTGGTCCTGGGGCAGAGAATGGTACTAACAGCACCACTGGGCCCTCTCCCAGGATAATAGCTTTAAAACCAATGAGACTGGCTGGTCCCTCACAGAGTCCTTCAATTGTCCCAAGGAAGCAGGCCAAGGCAGGGGAGAAGGGAGGAAGGGGTAAGGGGGGAAAGGCAGGCATACTCCACCCCCTCCCCTGCACAGCAATCAGGGCAGGAATCTGCCTGCTATCAAGAGCTTTCAGCTCTCCAGCAGAAAGACAATGGAGCCCTCTGACTCCACCACTTTTGTGGAATTCTGTCCTTAGCTTAGTTGGATTACACCAGCATCCTGGTGGTAATGGAAAAATTTCTCGAAAAGACATCTAACCCATGACAGGACGCACACAAAATATTACTGTTCTAGTCTCTGATACTTCAGAAGGATACATGAATTCAGGGCCCTTATATTTTTAATTTCAGGGGATAGGACCCATCTGTCTTGTAGCTGTGTGCATGACTGTTGTGGGCTGGGAAAATATTCTCATTTTAAAATGTTTTTTCGCTTTCCCCTTCTCTGTGTGGGAGCAGGGTGAATGCTTTGGACCCTTTTTCCTTGTGTTTCCTAGAAAAGTGGACAGATCCCAGCACCTTGCAGATGCAGACCCGGGCCGCAGGGAGCACGGGCTGGTCAGGACAGCTCAGCCTGCACCTCCATGGAGCACACTGGGTAGGCACGGAGCCGCCCTGCCCGGTCTTCTGCAGCCCTGCAGGAGAGGCGCTGCTGCCGCCACTCAGACCAGTCCCAGAGGCTCCTGGCCCGTCAAGGGCAGTGGCGGCTGCGGCCATGGGTACAGCTGTCAGCTTCCCCCACCTTGCTCGCACTGCGGATGGGGCAGTGGCAGTCCCCCACTGGTCCCGCTGGAACCAGGGTGGCTTCCCCTGTGCCGCCGGCAGCAGGGTACGCCCACTGGCTCCCACTTGCGTGGCTGGTGGAGTGGCAGCACGGAGCAGTGGCCACAAGTGTCCCCGCACCGGTGCTGTTCCGGTAGCACTGGTGCAGGGCTGACCATTGCTGCAAGTACTGGGTTGGCTGCTGCCGGTGGCCGGTTTTGTGCAGCACTGGTGGCAGGTGCGGCACCGGCTGCCTAGAGCTGCGTCCAGGGGTGCTGCCTGTGGGCGGTGCCCTGGGGGCCCCCCTGGGCCCCTGCAGGTGGCGGTGGGATCCCCCGCGCTGGCAGTGCACCAGCGATCGGTGCCCCATGGCACAGGCAGGGCAGCATGGCCCTGCCTCCCAGTGGGCTCCAGCCACGAGGCATTTTAGTGGGAATGCTGCTATGTTGCCTCATGGTGAAGTTTCAGGGAGGAGGTGGCGCCCAGCACCATCATCCAATGCCCTAGAAGGGTGCCCCAAGAAAACGTGAGGATGGGCACCCTATAAAAGCAGCAGGCATGGAGATCCTGCCTTCCTTTGCAGCTTGGCTTTCATCCCAGCTCTATCTCGGCTCTGCTCCCTTTCTCCCTCATCTCTCTCCCTTGGCCCAGGCAGAAGGATGGCTGGATCCACAGCGGAACAGTGCAGCACTGAGGACCATGCAGCTCACAACAGTAGTGTCTTTTCCAATGGGGTCCTCCTGGGTTTCCTATTAATCTCTTTATTTTCCAGTAGCTCCAGAGTGGGACCAGTGCCATCCAAGGGCCAGCCTCCTTCCTTCCCTTGCTCCACCAGCCCAGCATCCAGCCTGGAGGAGCATAGTTTGTTCCTTTTTTGCGTTTTATTGTCGGGTTTACTGTTTGTTAAATAAAATTCTTTTGGTTGTTGTTACTCTATTTGATCTCTCATCACTTGATAATGGGCCCCTAGCGTCCAAACCAGGACAATGAGCTATGCCAAAATAGGTCCTATTGCACTCCAAGCAAATGAGTTCACTCTCTAATACTTAAAAATTAATTATGGTCATTATTTATCACCATCATCTTCAGTGTGAGGACACTTTCTGCACTACAGAAGCAAATACATCATGATCTCAAGCAACAAATACCAACCTGATCATGACTCTCTATTGCAGCTCAAAAGCAAAATAAATGCAAGCAGATAAGCTGTGCTGATGTGTGATGACTTAGGGTTGCCTTCTATTATATGTGCTAACTTTCTTTTTTTTTTAGTAGATTTTTATTCAAAATATATCCATGCTATAAGATACTGCACCATGCAGAGGTACTATTTCCAGAAATATCCGTTCATGGTAACCCTGGAATTTGAATCAGGGGTGAGTGGTTACCCTTGGGCTAGTTGTCATCCTGTTTTTGTAACTCAGGCTAGTGTATCACCAGCAGTGCTATGCAGACAGAAGCAGCACAGCTCTGCACAGTGCTGAATGGCACAACGAAAATAGACCAAATGCAAGAAGGATACAGCATTGCCCATAACATATTATCACACACTCAAGTGGAGACGGAGTGTAGTTATTATACCATAAGAAACACACCATTCATGAGACCTTTGGAAAAAGAAAACCTGAAGAATCAACAAAAACTATTTTAATCACTTTTGCCAAAACTATATTCAGCCTATGAGATATACATGTCCTCTAGCAGACGTTTCTTCCATGTGTTGAGCTCTGAATTTCTTTAAAATGCAAACTTTCTATCATTTGTTAAAATTACTACAATCATGCTCCATAGAACAATTGTGTGACTATTAAAACTCCTTCACAAATGCAGTTTTGCAAAATTACTTTTCACCAAAGTACACTTAAATCTATCTATTTTAAAAATTAATATGTGATCTAATTTGTAGCTAATATGTATCTAATATGTTCTTCAAATTTGTAGATAAATGTCCTCAATATATAGAAAATACAGGGTTGGGTTACTGTGAGATACTGAACTTGAATCTCACTAAATTATATAATTATTTGGGTCAAAGCAAACCAGCTAGTGTGTGGGGAGAGGGTGGTGTGCACCAACTGTTGGTCCTTACAAGGAGGGCCAGGCCTGCAGCCCCAGTGCACAGAAGGCACATGGTTGCTGAATTCCGTGTGGCAAAGACGTCAGTCAAAAACCCTGCCTGGTAGCCTGCCCACACCACACTCCCTGGAGCCTTTAACTGGCTGCACTACCCCTCACGTGCAGGGCACTGAGTGGTCAGTGACCCAGATGTCCTGCCCTGGCCAGACCACATAAATACAGCAGCGGATGGGCTCCATCTTTGCTCTTCTCCTCGGAAGATATGGACTTCCACAGACTTCTTTGGTGGTGCTATTTAAATCTCTTATTCTAATATCTTTTTTCTTTATTCTTTTAATCTCTTTTCTTTATTTTTTTAATCTCTTTTAGGTAACTTAAAACTGATGAGTGGATTCTATTAAGCTTGATGTGGATTGCTTGGTGCTAAGTGCTACTGTGGAATGCTTCTGCCTTGGTTTTATGTTAACCCTGTAAAACTTTTTGCCAAAAAAGTTTATTGTCTCACTAAGTTAAAAAGAAGTTCTCTTGGAAAAGCATGTCACTATTTTCTCTGTGTGCAAATTCAAGGTAATAAAGAACTAAGGGCTTTGCAACAGTTGGTTGTACAAACTTGAAAGCCTTAAATATAAATAATAGTCCCAGTTAAGTTAGTGCCTTNATAGACCAAATGCAAGAAGGATACAGCATTGCCCATAACATATTATCACACACTCAAGTGGAGACGGAGTGTAGTTATTATACCATAAGAAACACACCATTCATGAGACCTTTGGAAAAAGAAAACCTGAAGAATCAACAAAAACTATTTTAATCACTTTTGCCAAAACTATATTCAGCCTATGAGATATACATGTCCTCTAGCAGACGTTTCTTCCATGTGTTGAGCTCTGAATTTCTTTAAAATGCAAACTTTCTATCATTTGTTAAAATTACTACAATCATGCTCCATAGAACAATTGTGTGACTATTAAAACTCCTTCACAAATGCAGTTTTGCAAAATTACTTTTCACCAAAGTACACTTAAATCTATCTATTTTAAAAATTAATATGTGATCTAATTTGTAGCTAATATGTATCTAATATGTTCTTCAAATTTGTAGATAAATGTCCTCAATATATAGAAAATACAGGGTTGGGTTACTGTGAGATACTGAACTTGAATCTCACTAAATTATATAATTATTTGGGTCAAAGCAAACCAGCTAGTGTGTGGGGAGAGGGTGGTGTGCACCAACTGTTGGTCCTTACAAGGAGGGCCAGGCCTGCAGCCCCAGTGCACAGAAGGCACATGGTTGCTGAATTCCGTGTGGCAAAGACGTCAGTCAAAAACCCTGCCTGGTAGCCTGCCCACACCACACTCCCTGGAGCCTTTAACTGGCTGCACTACCCCTCACGTGCAGGGCACTGAGTGGTCAGTGACCCAGATGTCCTGCCCTGGCCAGACCACATAAATACAGCAGCGGATGGGCTCCATCTTTGCTCTTCTCCTCGGAAGATATGGACTTCCACAGACTTCTTTGGTGGTGCTATTTAAATCTCTTATTCTAATATCTTTTTTCTTTATTCTTTTAATCTCTTTTCTTTATTTTTTTAATCTCTTTTAGGTAACTTAAAACTGATGAGTGGATTCTATTAAGCTTGATGTGGATTGCTTGGTGCTAAGTGCTACTGTGGAATGCTTCTGCCTTGGTTTTATGTTAACCCTGTAAAACTTTTTGCCAAAAAAGTTTATTGTCTCACTAAGTTAAAAAGAAGTTCTCTTGGAAAAGCATGTCACTATTTTCTCTGTGTGCAAATTCAAGGTAATAAAGAACTAAGGGCTTTGCAACAGTTGGTTGTACAAACTTGAAAGCCTTAAATATAAATAATAGTCCCAGTTAAGTTAGTGCCTTCAAAACTAAGATACTACATGTACATAAAGACAATATACACTAGATGTACTTTAAATTCAAAGGTCACACTAGAATGCCAAATTTTTTTTCATAATGAGTATTCAGAGTGCTTAAATCTCACCTAATTCTTTGTGGTAATGGAGGGTTAGGGTCAGTAAGGGACACAGCAATTTTGAAGGCTTTTGGTGGGGTTCACATAATGGCTCTTCGAGGGCAATTGGGTCAAGCCAGTGCATGGCAGATAATACCTCAGGTAGAATTTAAGCAGTCTAATATGATCTGCAGAGAACTTCTAAAAAACATTCAACTGGTGACATTCTCATCACAAATGTCCAGAGATTCCAGAGGTTGTGCAAACATCAAAGTATTTCCAAAGGCACAAAAAGATAGTTTCACACTACTGCAATTAGAGGAAAAAACTGATGGTTTTAGGAATTGTATCTTTCTAGCATCAACCTTAACCTATTAATCTTATAGCTTTGTCTACAAGAACAGAAAGAGCTAGGGAATTTTTCTTCACTTCGGTGCTGTTATAGATGGAAGGAATAAACAATTCACAGAGTTGTGTATCAAAAAAATATTCTGTTAATATTTGGAACTGGCTGATCACGACCAGCATTTGCTTGACACATTTAATAATGAACAGCATATACCTAAAAATGTTTTTCATAAAACTGGATTTCAAATTTAAAAGACACTAATAACTTCTTTGATTAACTACTAAAGGATATAATTTGTTTTTTACAAGAAGTCTAGAAATATAGAACCCTGGCAACTGAAGCACTTACTCGAAGTGGATTTTTGGTTTAGCTTTCATCAGTTCTATGGAATTTTCTATTATATGATTTGGTAAAATATGCATGATATGATCTGAGCAACTGGTGATTGACATATCCCATGGAGTAGAATTTTAACTGTTGCATATGAAATAGTTGTATATCTACCAGGTACAGACATAGTCCAGCAATTGCCCAACCAACCAACAGCTTGGGCTAGTATTATAAAAGTGAATTCTTAACTTACTGAACTTTTTTTTCCTTTTAATGCTAGATTCCTGATGGTAACAAATACCCTTAACAAGATCCTTATTAAAGTTTGAAGTGACCTTTTGTTGCCACTTCAACCTCCCATATGTGTAATAGAAAAGACAACTGTCAAGAAAAAATAACAAATATAATTTTCTTTCCAAAACTAGCTAAAAAGTAGGGAAAAAATCTATGAGGTAGTGTTTAGGGAACAATATCAAATACTGAAAACCTGAAAGCTTGAGATTGGCCACCTAAACTATGACTATGCTCTTCATGTATAAGCTTGTACTTGACAAGCTTATACACTGAGATAAGTACTCCAGATTTTCCTTCTTCTGGTTCCACACTTTGATGAGCGATTTTCCTGATCAGTTACATTTGTATTATGTTTTCCATTGCAACAAATGCCAACATACATGATAAAACAAGACCATATGCTCCCAACATAACATACAAATGTGTTTTATAAACAAACATTTCTATTCTGGAGTAAAAGATTGAGACCCAATTCACATTACCATTTTCCAGTTATAATTTTGCAAGCCAGAACGTGGACGATATATACCAAGTAGCCAGTTTACTTACGCCAGCAGGTCTCCAATCTATGGTTTTCCTATGCCAACAAAGCTCCATGGCTTAGTCTCCACCCTTCAGGAGCATGGCATCAGTCTTCCAGCAGAAAATATTTCCATCTGTCGGCTTACAGAGTTTTCCATGATGGGGCTATGACTTGGAGAAAACTCATGTAATGGAGTTTAACCCCAAGCATGGAAGGTTCCAGTTCTAAAGCAATTGATTTGATAAATTGTTGTAATAATCCAAGTTAGAGGCCATATAAGCTTAGCCGGGAAAATTACTTTTACTTACGGCTTTAAAAAAAACTAAAGCTTTTAGGTTCACTATTATTTACAAAATTGTATCTGGAGAAAATAGTGCCACAACTTCTGTAAGAGAATTTCTTTTAATTTAGTGTGAAAATAGGTTGTTTTGGCAAAAGGGGTTACAGGAAAAAAACAAACTTACAACCAAGGAAAAACATTATAGTAAAGCATTAGCAAACACCAACTTCATAAAATTCAGTGAAAAGTATCATTAGGAAAAAAAATACAGCTCACAAAAACACTCAATTTAAAGCAATCAGTAGTTATACCTAGTACAATACAAGTTTCATTGGGTTTAAATTACACATGAGAGAAAGAAAAGAACAGAGGAGAAAGAAGTCCTCATGCAGTTGCTTAAATATGGTTTGGGTACTGTGGTCACTCCCCCAAGCAGGATATCTGGTCCTCCAACCATTCAATGCCTTTCTAGTCCAGAGTGAGAGATGCCACAGATACAGGGGTGTCGTGTGGTTGGGCTGCCAGACAGGCCTTCCTTGACTGACAGGCAGCCACATGGTCCTTGGGCATGCGGTTCTGCTGTCTTAGGCCATGCACTCTGTGAGCAGGGCTAGTCATTGTAGCAGCAGTAGGCCTGGCCCTTTGCCTACATACACACACACACACACACACACACACACACGTACACAAAGCGGTTTGTTCTGACCCAAATGATTAATGAAATGAGATGCAAATCCAAGATCTCACAGTTGTGAGCTAGTGATATTTTAAGAGGTGCAAGTAAGGAGGGGATCAGAGCCAAAGCTGGAATTCAGTTCTTTCTTGTCACATATATTATCTATTTGTATGGCAAAAGTAGACTTCTTACAAATAAATTATTCCACTTAGCATCATAAAGAAAAATGCAGAGATTGACTGTATGAAGTATCAATATGTAATTATTAATCTTGAAACTGACATGGTTATTAGAAATAAAATGTAAATTTTTACTTGAGAGGGAAAACTACTTATCAGGGCTATGGTAGAATCTTCATCACTGACTGCTTTTAATGAGACTGGAGGTTCACCTAAAAGCCATGCTCCAGTTCCAGTACAAATTAATTCAAAATCTTATGGACTGTGTTACACAGGTCAAACTCTGTAATTGCAAATGTCCTATTACAATCAGTTAAACTACTAAATCAGTTCTATAGTATACATTCCATATCAGTTCTTGAATCCAAAGAACAGAATCACAATGCGCGACTTTTAAAGGCTAGAAGAAAACAGAAGGGTTAGAAACACAGTGGAAAACGTAAGCTGTAAAAAAAGTATTGAAAGCATGACAAAACTATTAACTCAATAAATAATACTAAATTCTGTTACTCAATCAGCAGATAGCTAACTTTGAATTATATAGACCCAAGCTTTCCTCTTCAGGTGAGCACCCTAAGCACTAGACTGCCCTGATGTTTCCACTCCCAAGCTTTGTATTTGTGACTTCAAAATAATTCTGTTTTATTCGGAAAATTGGAATTTGACCAATTTTCTTCAGCTGTTAAGACTATTCAATGGGACTTGGTGTCACTGCTTCCTCTTCTCAAAGAGAGGAGGAGAACAAATTATTCAAGAATTGGTCCTTGACTTCTCTTTCCACCCATTTTTTACATGACAGCCCTCCTTGCCGCTGTACTTTGTGATGGACACTGATGATCGTCATGCACATTCTGATTCCTCTGAGAAAAAATAAGAGGGCAGCAAACATTTTGAAATAAGCATTTTAGCTAAGCCAGCTACATGCTCAAGCCATTTTAAATAAAGAGAATTAGAAATTATTGATAAAATAAATAAATACTTATTAATTTTGCTAAAGAATTAGGTCTGCAATCATGCAAATTCTTAAAATGTGTTCTCTGCATACACACTGTGCTAGATCTGGCTGGGATGGAGATATTTTTTTCACAGCTTTATGGTGCCATGTTTTTGATTGGTGACCAAGAAAGCCTTGATAGCACACCCGTGTTTTAGCCATTGCCGAACTTTCTTTCAGTGTGAGGGACATCCCTGTTTCCCAGAGAGTAGGCTGAGTTGAGCAAGAGATTGACAGCAAGTGTCAATAGATTTGGTCAGTGAGGACAGCTGACCCCAACTGACTAAAGGGATATCCCCCACACCATATCACATTATCAGCAATAAAACAGAGAGGGAGTAACTATTGATTTGGCACTGTCTGGGCACTGGGGAGGGGCTGCTCTTTATTCTTTGCCCCACCCCTCCTCTTTGCTTACTAGAGTGCCTTTACCTCAACTCATGAGTTTTTTCTCGCTTTTATCCTTGGAGTTCTCCCCCTCAGACTACTTGTGAGGGAGTAAAGTGAATGACTGAATGAGGTCTGACTTGACAGCTGGGGCAGCCACCACAGACACAGCATTCGAACTTGTGTTATTCATACCACATCCATACTTAAGTAATAATGGAAACAGTAAAAGTATGGCAAACATTTTGAAAACTATATTTCTGAATTGTAAGATCATATAATATGAAGAATGTATTCATATCTGTAACATATATATGCTAAATTCATACTGATATAATGTTCACACTTTAAGATAGGAGAAAAACTAGCTGGAATTTTTGGAGAAAAAATTCAGAATTCAATAGGATTTGGTCATATAAATCCTTTACAAGTAGATTCCTAAAAAATAATTCATTCTTAAGATTCATGCAGATTAAAGGCTACAGACTCACAGAACATTGTTAAATTAAATGAATGTGCACAAGAGGCATCTGTCCAATGCCAAATATATATTGTTCAAAACAATTTTTAGCTAGTCCCTTTTTTTTTTTTTTGCAAGGATAGTTTTAATATATGTGATTACTCAGAGTATTATGGAAACACAATTGTTAGTATATCAAATTGCAGCATATGTAGTCAACATTTGGCTTGAACTACAAAAAAATCTATGCATAGATGTCCCAGTTTGAAAAGCATATGTCCAGAATGACAAAACTTAATATCAATAAATGTTGAAATGTGAAAACAAAGGAGGGGTTTAATTTCAAGATTTTCCACTTATATGGATATTCTGCACAAGAGATGTTGCACATGCCTTTTAACAAGAAATTTAATCTTTATATAAAATATGCATGTAGAGAGGATGAATCTTCAGACATGTAAATGTTTGGAGCATTTCTATTTCAATTTTCACATACTGTCAAATATTTCTGCCTAATACAGCTAATCACTTTTCATTTTTCCTACTTTTTGAAATGTCACTATTTCCTGTGGCAATATAGAAGTAAAATAAAATATTGGCAAGAGAAAAATCCACAAGTTCATATTTTCTAAAATAGCTACATAATAACGTCACAAGATCCATCTCTTTTTATACCCATTAAAATACTTACTGTGAATAAACCTCCCAGATTTATACTCTGTAATTCAATCAAACAGCATTATTGTACATAATACCCTTAGGTGATGATGAAAGCTTACTTTAAATGTTTTCATAGTAATTTCAGACTAATCTGAGCAGGAAACAACTTTTTCAGTGTGATCATCAATGACATTGAACAAGTAGCAATTATTTATTTACTGTTATGATGGAAAATGGATAGATTGTAATTTTGCTAGTACTTGTTTTCTTCATTATAGTATTTTTCTTATTTTTTTCTTTTTTTTTTTTTTAATGAGTTGAAACATATGCCCAAGTACTACACTCCAGATAACATTTTCACATTGCAATTCTCATTAACCATCTCTCCTTTCACAAACACTACTGTGTATGAATGGTGGAAGAAAAGAGCAAAGTTCTCCCTTTCTCTGGAAAATGCACGGATGTTTCAAGGAGAAAAGGGAAACACTTAGAAAGCTGTGAAATTTGCCACATTGAAGCCAGAAGTTTTACTGGCTTAGCTTCC
>VYZS01070704.1:16842-28329 GCA_013400695.1 Neodrepanis coruscans | reverse complement strand
CTTCTGGATTCCCTGAAATCTGCCTTAAGCTGGGTAGAAATAAAGTGTAGTCAAAACAACATATCTATCCACTCTGTGTTATACAGCACACTAAATCAGACCTTTGATCTCATAAATCTGTGAATATACACAAATAAACTGTGTGGATTTTACTGAAGTGGTTTATTGCAGTACTTTGAAGTATTTTCTAAGTATAAAACATACAGTATAGGGTATCTTCTTAAACAAACTAGCTTAAATTAGTGCTTTGTATATACTTTATATAAATATTTATAAATTTCTTTTGTTATTTATTTGTTTAGTTTTTGGTGGGGTTTTGTGGGTGTTTGCTTGTTTGGGGTGTTGTTGGAGTTTTTCCTTTGTGGACGTTCTTTGGATTTCGAGTGGGTTTTTTAGTGGTTTGTTTCTTTTATTTTTATTTTTTTTTTAGTTTCTTACATTCAGACTGAGACAATTATACCCTGTCAAATAAGTCTGGAAATGTCACTGGGTCCCAGGCTCAGGTGCTCTGGTACTCTGCTTTGGTAGCTCAGCTATTGGGTAGGTTCCTACACTCATAAGCAATGAAGAGTTGTGGGAACCTAAGGTAGCCCCTTCCAAAATGGAAAGAGAAATCTGCCAGTCATTTATATAAATACCATCTGATGACAACCCTTGGTCTGTTTGCATTTTGCTTGTATCACAGAGAATCAGAGGAAACCCTGTTGAGTCTGACAAGCTTATCAAAAGAAAGTCTGAGCCTCTACAGAAAGATCACAATGTGCAAGATCTAGGTTTTGAAAAACCTGTTCAAAAATAAGGCTTGCTGAGGCCTTCCTTCCATCTCTGAACAAACTACCATCAAATCAGGTATATCTCTGACTCCTTGTCAGCAGTATGTCTCTCTTGGGATTACAACATTTGACCTTATGTGTAAAAATTGTTATGCCAAATCAGAACGGCAGCAAAGTAATATAGTTTCTGCTCTATTCCTGAATCCTCTAAGCAGCCAGTTATACAGCAGCCTTCCCCTGACCAATTTTTAATTGATATCCAGTGTTGACTCTGTGCACTAGGGCATGCAACCCAGGCTTTTCACTCTGACATTTCATTTTTTATTATCTATGTGTATATTTTATCCTTTTCTAAAATGCACTTGCCCAAATATATCAAACAGGATTAATAGAAGATTAATTTCTTATATTGATTATTCTGCGGGGAAAAAATCAGTTGTAGATGTCTTGCTTTCCAACTCTGCTGTAAATCACTAATCCTTTATATATCAGGAGAGAGTAACTGCAACACTTTCTGTACCATTTATTTTTTCTGAGATCTTACAGATTTCTTCTTTACTTAAATGATGATTTGCAGATTGGATTGACATAGAGGTATCCAGTGCTTTTAATAACTTATATTGCTCATTCTCAAATCTCTATTTATTTCTACCATATTTGCATGCATGTTTTAAACAGGATTACACTAAAATAGTGCTCAGCAGAGCAACACATATGGAAATAGAGTGGCTTACAGTGAAAGAAGCACCTTGAAGTTTATCATATCTGACATTATTATGTAGAGAGAACGTCTGTAGGCAAGAATTTATGGATAAGGGTATACAGCATTGCATTAGGAAAGAATTTATACAGAGCTATGTGACCAAAAATTGGAAATGAAAGATGAAAGCCCAAGAGAAGTTTTCTTTTCTTGCAGTTGTGTTTACTTTTTATCCTAGTCTCTTAGAGTATGCATAGGAAACAAGCTCTTACTCTGTAAGTCTTAAGCCTATCAGTGTTTAAGAGGCACTTGGACAATGCCCTTAATAACATGTTCTAACTTTTGGCCAGCCCAGAAGCAGTCAAATAGTTGGACTTAATGATTATCATAGGTCCCTTCCAACTGAAATAGTCTATTCTGTTCTACTTAGAAAAAAAAATATCTAAACAGGAGTTGGGTAATTTTTAGTAATTTCAAATTTGTCAATAAAGTGCACTTTGAACAAAGGTGAGAGGATATGCATTGTATGTATTTCTTTTAGTCTGTTTTTGTTACTGTTCTTGTTTTGTTTTGTTTTGTTTTTTTCTTTTCCAAAGAACATTACAGGATAAGGTCTTGTATAAAAATTAGCCTACTCCAGTCATGTTTTATCATCTGAACCTATAATTAATGTTCTTCAAACATTGAACTTGATCTGCTGTCTTAAAAGAAGCTTATCTGTGAGGAAGCCAGAGACAGTTTAATTTAAACTGTCAAAGATGAAAAGGAAAAATACTTTATTCTTTCTTTTACACAGGTGATAAAGAACATCAGTCTTAGAAACAGAAAATGTCAGCATCCTGTACCAGTGTGATGCTAAATAAAGTAATTGATGAAGATTGACTCATTAGAGGTATTCTGCCCCTTGTCAGATAAGGAAAGTTGAAGACCTTGTCTGCTAATTTTTTTTAACAACTGACTAAAGGTGATAACAGATGCCAACATAATTTCTCAAAATGAAGAAACATTTGAATTAAAAAACAGGTCCTTGACATTCATTTAACTTATCCAATATGAAGCAATAAGTACAATAAGGAGACTCCCGCACATTCAAAAACCTTGTCTTACTGGAAGACTAAGGATGGATTTCACTCTACTTAATTTCAGTCACCTCAGTTGGGCAGAGTGGCTTGGCCTGCCCTGCCCAGGGACTCAAGTGCGGTAGGCATCTCCAGGGAACAAGTCATCCCTCCTGTCTGAAGTATCAGTGCCAATGCAGGAGCTAGTTTGGAAAGTTGGAATGATTTTTCCTTTCAGTCATCTACTATTTTTATACCTTCTCCAGTGAAGACAATGTAGCTGACACAGATGAATTGTGTAAGGGCACTGAGTCATAAAAAAATGTCTTCAGCAATTGCAGAGGGCACTTTGTACTATCTCGCAGATGGAGACTTGATTTGAACCTATTGCAGTATTTCTCTGCTTATATTTTGCTCATTTTAATTTTTGAATTATTCTTGAATATTTGTGTCAGCTTCATATTTATCCATAATCAGAACTGACACTGTCTCAGCAGCTCCCAACAAATAAGAATTAAAAAATAGAAAAAGATTAATTTATTTTTATTACTATATATTTGGGGAAATAAATATAAAGTCTATTTCTGTTGAAGCCTGTAAAAGTAATTTAAAAGGATAAGCCTCAGTGACTTTACTAGCTATTTTACTACTCCTTCCTTTTCTTAGAAAGTACAAGTGTTTAAAAACAAAATAAAGTTAAAATCCAAACACCTCATAAAAAATACAATTATATTTCTGTTACCCCCTGGGGATAACACTGAAAAGAACATGTTGATTCTGCTCATCTTGGCTCCAAAAGAAACAGAATAATGAGAAGTCTTGGCATTTGTTGTACATAAAAGTAAGTGGCAAAGCCATTTTCTTTTCAAAATAATAATTCTTGTTCTTGGCTTATTTAAAGATGTCTTGATATTTCTTGTTTTTCCTCTATCATCACTATGATGAGGTCCCATCTGAGCCTCTTTTTGCATTTGTTTTGAACTTCTTACTGAGGTCACCACCCTCTAAGCAGCATCTTGTCTCCCAGTCACTCCACGTGGACTCCTGCCATAGATTTTTACCTCCACAGGAAGTTATAGTCCCAGTACAAGGTCTGCTTCAGCACCCTTTGTTGAGGGAAAAGAAGGTCAGTAACAACTGTCACAGATCGTTTCCTATTTAAATAGGAAACAGGGATAATGTTGATATTGAGGTAATGGTTCACTGCTGTGCCATTCAGTCAATTTCTCATCAATCATTTTTTTTATTTTCTGCAGTGAGGAACATCATTGAAAAGGTCTGATCAAAACATTACATGCTGAGAGCCCCAACAGCAAGGTTTCACAAAGACTGCTATTTCTAACCTAAAAAAAGCCTCTATATAGTATTCTTAGACAACTTAGTTGCATGAAGACATCTTAGTTGCAGCTTGAGCTGGTTTTGGCTGGGGTAGAATTAATTGTCTTCACCAAGACTATGTTCTGGATTTGTACAGAACACAGGATTGATAATGTAGGGATGATTTTGTTATTGCTGAGCAGTGTTTACACAGAGCCAAGGCTTTTCTGCTTTTGATACTGGCATGATAGAATCAAAATAGGGCTGTCACCAGGGCAGGGCAGGCAGGGCTCTGGAAGTGCAGTCTGGGCGGGCAGAGAGTGTGAGTGAATGTGGTGGGAGGCTAAACTGGGCAAGGACAGGGGACAGAAACAGCAGCTCCTGGGGCTGGGGTGTGTCCAGCTTCTCAGGGGAGCAGCCTGGGCAGAGCACGGTGGCACCCAGCTCCCCTGCCCCCAGTTCTACTTGCCGCCCAATCCCTGCAGCTCCTGGCCCCCAGCCAGTTCCCTCGTGCACAGCCCCATGGACACACCTTCTCTCCTGTTTCTTGCAGGCCATGGGTCTCTAATTAGGCCAAAGTCTGACCTATGGAAATCCATAGTGGCAGTTCTGTTGATCCCATTCCTTCCTTATTTCTCTGTGAATAAAGAACTGTTATTTGTCACTCACTGTGCTGAAGATACCCTCACACTGTCATATTACTCACCATTCCTTTTCTCTCGACAAACAACAGGTCCAGCAGGACACCTCCCCTGGTTATCTCGGATGTGAGGTATGTCAAAAAGTTATCTTCCACACATGCCCAGAACCTCCTAGACTATATCCTTTCTATTGTATTCCCAAAAGATATCTGGTATGTTGAAATTCTTCATGAGCACAAGGGTTACCTACGATGAGGCTTCTCCCAGCCACTTACAGAATTGTTTCCTCTGCCTCTTCATACTAGTAAGTTGTCTATAGCAGACTCCCATCATGATGTCTGCCTTGTTGGCCTTTCCCCTGATTCTTACCCATATTCACTTAATCCTGTCATTGTGGATTGACAGTGTGTCCCTGCAGCAAAGGTCACAGGCATGGTGTTTTGCATTAGTAGTAGTGTAGCAAACAGATCCACCTAAATGATTCTTCCATTGGGGAGTATCATGTAGATATCTGGGAAGATCTGGAGTACTGTGTACATTTATGGGTTCCTCACTTTGAAAAGGACATTGATATAATAATACTAACATAAGTGAGACTTGTGGAGGACCACCAAGAGGGTCACTGGTATAAGGAACATTACATAGGAGGAGAAGCTGAGACCTGGGTTTGTTGAGCCTTTAGAAGACAAATTTGAAGAGAGTTCATTCCTTTCTTCAGTTTCCTAATGGGAGTATGAAGAAGTGGAGCCACATTCTTCTTCCTGAGAGTGCATTGTTACAGGATGAAAGAAAATGGACAAAAGTCAGAATGTGGGAAATTATGACTAAAGGGCAAAAAATCACTTTGAGGTTGGTCAAACACTCAAACAAGTTATAGAATCAGAATCACAGAATAGTTAAGATTGGAAGGGACCTAAAAAATCATTCAGTTCCAATTCTCATAATGTGGGCAGGGACACCTTCCACTAGACCACATTCCTCAGCGCCCCATCCAACCTGGCCTTGAACACTTCCAGGGGTGGAACATCCACAGCTTTTCTGGGCAGCCTGTTCCTGTGCCTCACCATCCTCACAAAAGGGAATTTCTTCCTAACGTCTAATCTAACTCTGCCCTTTTTCAGTTTAAACCCACCACCCCTTGTCCTGTCACTATATGCATGTATATAAAGTTCCTCTTTCTCCTTTTTACAAACCCCCTGAAGGTATTGGAATGCCAAAATGAGGTATCCCTAAAGCCTTCTCCAGGCTGAACAAGTCCAACTCTTTCAGCCTGTCTTCACGGACAGATGCTCCATCTCTTTAATTATCTTTGTGGCCTTCCTGTGGACCCATTAAGACAGGTTCCTGATTTTCTTGTGCTGAGGACCCCAGAGCTGGATACACTACTCTACATGGGGTCTCATGAGAGCTGAGTAGAGGGGAAGATTTATATCCCTCAACCTGCTGGCCACTCCTCTTTTGATGCAGCCTAGGATGGCTTTTTTGGCTTTCTGGCCTGAGAGGACACACTCTTGGCTCATGTCCAGCTTTTTCATTCATGATCTCAATGACTTTTTCTCCCCATCTGTACTCATATTTGAGATTGCCCCAACTCAGGTGAAGCTCTTTGCCCTTAGACTTGTTGAACTTCATGAGGTTGTCATAGGCCCTCTTCTCCAGTTTGTCCAGGTCCCTCTCGAACCTGGAATCTAGGAACATTCTGGAATATCCATCCTCAGAGGTGTTGAGCTGGTTAAGCTGATATTCTCTGCTCTGAGCATCAGAAGTGTACTCACTTCAACTAGCTTCACCAAAGCTTTATACAACCAGATGATGGAGCTGCTGAATTACTGTGTTTCAGCATCCATCTGTGATTTGAAGTGGAGGAGGGGAGCAGCTGACTTAACATAATTTTATTAGCAATGTACCACTAAATGAGGACTAAAGTGAGTACTCCTCAGTTCTTATGAAGTATTATTGTAGTAGTTTTTGATAGCATATTCTTTCTTTTCAAGTATTTTCACAGCCTCTTGCACTTGATGCTTGTGAGTAAGACTAGCTTGTAAGGGCAGCCAGCCCTGAAACTCATCTGTCAAGGGTATTTCCTGCAGCACTGCAAACACTGCAGCCTCCCCCGTAGCTTAGTTTTGGAGGGTTTTGCCAGGGCTCATGATGATTCCTTCAGCAAGGAGATTAAACCCAGTCCCTTTCCTTCTAATAGACTTGGCAGAAGAATTGCAGCTAGAACTATTTGAAAGAAAAGCACTAGGCACGCAGTGTTCAAAACAGAGAGAAAGCTATAAAAGAGCACTAATGAAAAGCACACCAGAAACTTTTTAAAAAGGTACAACCCCCTCCAAAAAAGAAAACAACAAAACAAAAACAAACAAAAAAAAGCCAAAACACCCCCACACACACAACCAAAAAGCAAACTCACAAAGAGTTTGGAGATTTTGCACAGAAATGCAGCTGAAATACCATTACTATTACTAAATGCAATACAAGGGAATTACTGATATCAGCAGAAACAAAACCCAAGGGAAGTCTCATATAAATACAGATATTAAGTCCCTAGCCTCAATATCAAGTTTTTACACATTCATTCTTAGAAATATTAAGCCTTTTTAGATAACAAAACTTGAATTTTCATTCATATAGATAGCCATAACTTTATGAACTCCCCATGAAACTTTCTGGCCTCTATGGAGCAAGAACATCNTTAAACCCAGTCCCTTTCCTTCTAATAGACTTGGCAGAAGAATTGCAGCTAGAACTATTTGAAAGAAAAGCACTAGGCACGCAGTGTTCAAAACAGAGAGAAAGCTATAAAAGAGCACTAATGAAAAGCACACCAGAAACTTTTTAAAAAGGTACAACCCCCTCCAAAAAAGAAAACAACAAAACAAAAACAAACAAAAAAAAGCCAAAACACCCCCACACACACAACCAAAAAGCAAACTCAAAAGAGTTTGGAGATTTTGCACAGAAATGCAGCTGAAATACCATTACTATTACTAAATGCAATACAAGGGAATTACTGATATCAGCAGAAACAAAACCCAAGGGAAGTCTCATATAAATACAGATATTAAGTCCCTAGCCTCAATATCAAGTTTTTACACATTCATTCTTAGAAATATTAAGCCTTTTTAGATAACAAAACTTGAATTTTCATTCATATAGATAGCCATAACTTTATGAACTCCCCATGAAACTTTCTGGCCTCTATGGAGCAAGAACATCTCCTCTCATGCCAATACCCACAGCTACTGGAAGATTTAGTCATTCACAAGACCACACTTTTCAATCAGAATTTCAATTAACTTTATTATTTCTTGTTAAGTCTGTTATAAAGTTCACCTTGGTTTACTTGTGGGGTTTTTTTGTTTCTAGTTATTTCTGTTTTTTTAATAACTATATAAAATACATATTCTAATGTATATGTATGAAAATTATTTGGTTCCACAAGTAAAAAAAATAACAATAATAATAATTTAAATCAGTTGTACTGTCTGGCAAACATGAAATTTTAAATACAAATTCCATTGATCTCATTTGCAGTTGCCTTGAATGGATATAATTTAACTTACAGAAGAATCAGGAATAATTTCACGCTTTTGAGAGCCACATCACTGTCACTGGCTTAAGGGAACTGTGAATGTAATTTTAAGCCCTCTTTTATTTGAGAGGACAGTGTAGTTTCCTAGATTTGGTAAGTTGATTGTTATTTAAAAAGGATATTCCACTCACACATTCAGCTTCTGAAAGTCCACATTAAGCTTCTCCCTGCTGTTAGCATGTAATCAGTGTAAAACATAACTCTGCCATTTCCCACTGGGTAGTATTTATTGCTTCTACTATCTAAAGGATTTCCAGGAGTGTCTGGAAGCTGCTGGTAGCATCAGGGCTCCTACGATTCAACGAGATGCCAAACAAAACCAGTTTGCAGGAACTTTTTCAATAGCGTCTCCTTTTAGAGAGTTTCAATGACCTGACTATCAATGAGGACTCTATTTTTATCCAGGCAACTTCTCTGAAATAACTATCTCATTTAATACTTTTAGTTTGAATTTTAGCATTACAGAGGGCAGATTTCTAATAATTATCCTTTCAGGGATTTTTTTTCTTTTTTCCCTTTTCTCATTATTCTGGTAATAATCATCGGGCAATAGGAAACTAGAATTCAATCTGATTGATGCTGACTTACAGAATGTCAGAATGACAGCTATAAGCCTTGCTGCATAAAAGTGTCCATTGACTTCAGTGGGCCATAACTAGTAAAAGCACTGATGTACTTACAGTAGAACTCATACTCTGGGGTTAAACTCACAGAGTGCATTTGCCCTACTTAATTAAAGGGCCAAGGAGAAAACTTCAGCACTAATCCCTGCCTGTTCCCAATATTTGGAGTTGCTCTGTCACATAAAGGATAGCACAAAAAGAATATATTTAAAGAAAGCAGTTGGTGAGGTTTTGTTGTGTACAGTGCTGCCTAAATTATTCCCTCCTCCTTTCATGGGGTCTAGAAAATAATCTTTTGGAAAAGGACAAGGAAAGGAAGTCGAAAAAGTTGGGAGCAATATCAGTAAATGTGATATGGACAATATTCATCAAGCAGAAAATGAAGGAAAGTTCCATTTTTGTCAATCCCACTTAAAGCCAGGACATCGTTGTTAAAAACATCTTATGAATGACTGTCGTCTAGGCTTTATGAAGATCCAACTTTCTTGCTCCTTTATGAAAAAAATGTCTTAGAAGGTCTTTACTATTCTACTACTTTACAGCAGAACATGATCCACTAATGGCTTTAGATAGAGATCGTTCCTGAATTAAGTTATGGAAAATAGATTGGACTTAAAAAGTATCCTTCCATTCTTTGATCTATAAACTCAGAAGTGGATAGCAGGTAGATTCTCCAATCTAGTATAAGTTTTTTTAAGTTATTTTACATAGTTTTCATACTGTGAATGTTTCCTTTGACAAGCCTTGGTCTTTTTTACTAGAAATACATTTTATCTATATTCTCAGACCAGCATTTAATATAGAAGTTTTCCTTTGTACAATTGCAAAAGACATTAAAGGAAAAAGATACGTTCTCTACATGTTTCAGTCAATCCAAATTTAGGTGTGCAGCTGAGATTCCCACATAGGAATTTAGCTGTTCTATGTTTTATTTATGATCAATAGAAAGCAGCAAGCATGTAAGAGAGATTGAGCTCATGTAAAACTGAATTGCTTAAGCAGGCTATTGAACCTAAGTGTTTAAGCACTGTGATGACAAAGTTGGCAATGATATGTGGGTTCAAGCTAGATACCCAAGTCCCCAAGCCCTATGAATCACAAGGAAATGTAGGTTGTTTAATTTTATTTAGAGAAGATGGAAGACAGAAGGCCGCTGCAATCAGTGTCACTTCAAGTGTTCACATGAAAGATAGGTGTTATTACTCATGCTTCTACATTATACCATTCTGTAAATTACTCTTACTTGAAACTGAATATTATGAATTTGCAATCTAATTGTTCATAACAAATAAAAAATCATATTCTTTCAGCCCTAAAAAAGCTGAATGATTATTTAATACTGTCACGGTATCACTTCATATTAAAAAAATTGATTCTAGCTGAATTAGGAACAAAAGAACATTAAATACTATGATCATATAATCATAACACACTTTTTGGAAAAAACTGTGGGCTTCTATAAGTTTTAAAGGTTAGATCTTTACAAAACACTGAGGAATGTACAAGATGTAAAAAAAACTAGCACCAAATTATTACATCTTAGCATTTTGACTGTAGAAAAATATAAATATAAGGACCATTGTCAATTGAAGCAAGAAAATAAGAGAAGTAAATTGTGATCAAAACTTCAACAGCTTCAGCTGATGAGACTTTATTAAAATGAGACTCTTATTAAAATACACTTTTGTTGGACCTTTCTTCCCTTCTGTACCTGAGTCTTATTCAATTTGTCATAAACAAATGTAACATTTTTTTACTAGCCATCAAGTCCCTAGGTAAGGAAGGACATACTTTGCATAAAGAAATGCTTGTGGGTGGATTGTGTTACTTATATTCTTCTCCAGAATCATGATATATTTTTGGATTGACTTCAGCAGAGGTGCAATGAGATTAATGTCCAGTGGGTTACAGAAATACAAAATAATTTCCAAACATCAGGAGAAGATGAGGTGACCACAAGAAAATAAAAAGTATCTAAAAACAGTCTTGCTTCATGCAGTTAGTCAGAAAGCTCTAAAATGCCTCTGTAGTATTCTCACTTTGCTCACTCTGTGCCCCCCTGCCATAACAACAAAACCAATCTCTTCATTAAAAAACTTACTTCAATTTTTATCAAAAGCTGATCTAATTTCCCTAAGTAAAAAAACAAACAAACAAAAAAACAAAAACAAAAAAAACACCCCAAAAAACCAAATAAACAAAAAACCCCAAAGCTATCTCCAAATTTTCTGAACTGGCCAGAGGATGCAAAGAGAGGGTGAATCTTGAAAAAATGTTTCTGAAGTTTTGCTTAGAAAGCTCCTGTATAACTGATTATCCTGTATTATGAGGTTAAACAACTCTGTACTAGAACAGATGCAAAGTTAATTCACAGAGATTGTCCAACTCATCACATACATTAAGCAGCTCAGGGGCCTAATTTAGGAGTTTCCCTGGGATCTTTATGGAGTCATTAGAGACACCTTCAGAGGGTAACTCAGATATTAAGTCAGACTAAGACAAACTCCCTGTTTACCTCTACCTCTCTTTCAGCTACATGGGACTCTCTTAGACTCACCTATCTTCTAAGACTCTGTGGTTCTGGTGAGATCTCTGCATGACATAATTTTATTTACAATGTCGCTTATTCTACATACACTTTATGACATCCTTATCGACAGGTGTTATTGCCTGTTAGCCAGACAATGGTGCCCTACTTATGGTGGAAGCAGCATATAATTCCCACTGAAGAGGATGATGTTCCAGACTAACACTTTCTGGGTTGGGGCCCAAAGATA
>VYZS01070704.1:0-16816 GCA_013400695.1 Neodrepanis coruscans | reverse complement strand
AAAGATATGATAATATATCCCAAAGGTAATAGATTCAGGCCATATAGAGAGCGTTTAATATGATCTCACATTCTTTATCAGTTCTCTAGATCTCTAGAAAACTGTATCTCTAGAAAACACTCTGACACACGCTGTGTCTCTTACATTTTTCAGCAGACCAGCACTCTGAAAACAGCCTCTCTGCTACCCAAATCATTCCTTACTTCTACATAACCCCCAAGAATCCATGTGACGCTCTGTCTTTTCTGAGTTTCCCTACAAATGTCCAGGCTGACAAGCAAGAAAAAGAGCTTTAGTGAAAGATATTTGTTAGCCGCTGAAATTTTAGCCCTTGGGTAAATGTAAGACAGTAAAGGTTTGGGTTTGTTTTTCAAATAGCATAGCACTAAATTATATATCTTTCTGAACATCAAACCATCCTCTCTCTGAGTCTGACATTTTGTCAAACCACGAGTAATCTCATTAGTCTTCATCCTTCCCTATGTCATACCTTTCTGACTCTCTGTCATGCTACCTCCGTGTTAAGAGTCCGCTGAAGCTTCCTGTGGTCTTTGACCCTTGGGACATGTTATGCAAGACTTTTGCATCATTTACATTGATGGACAAAAAAACTGGAAATCAGTTTGTAACTGCTTTATGACACTTCATTCAAAATTTTCCAGAGCTTGTCCCACAATCTTACTGAGCAGATGCTGGATACATTGTCAGGGCTATTTGTTCCAACATTGTACTGAACTCCTACAAGATCAGGATGCATTCTCCTCAGTTACAGCTGGCAGAAGTCTAATTGCATTGCATATCAGTCCTTTATCATGTATTACCTTCAAAAATCCCATTTCATTCTTTGATTTAACAAAGTAACTCAAGATCAGCTACACTTCCATTTTGATTCCTTATTGGAAGAAATGGCCAAACCATAATAATTTTTTCTTTCTGAGTTTTATGAAAATCAGTTTAATTTGGGTTTTGGGGGGGTTTGTTTGAGGGGATTTTTTTGTATTTTAGCAAGTATACCCTTAAGCTAAAATGGCTAAAGAAGTCATTGCATCACATCTTATTTTTCAGTATACATTGATCTTTCCAGTACTATCTTTTTTTCAAGAATGCTTTTAAAATAGAAATACCCTCTAAGAGTAGTTCTGTTACTTTTCTGTCAGTTAAGCCCTATATATAAATATGCTAATGAAACTGTGCTAATACAACAGGAATAGTAACTATTTTAAGTGTGATGCACGCTGGGAAGCTATTATTAACATTTCACATTGTACATATTTAGTTTTCCTGACTAAAAATGAGGAAAATGTGCTTTCTATTTTCATTGTTCATGTAAACATATGGCTTATACTAGTGAATAATCTAAGTAAAACCAGAAACAAATCACTCTATAAGCATGTCATCCTACAGCCAAATTTCTTGTGATTATAAAACCATTATTACATATTCCTCCTACGATCCAAGAACACCTACAAGCAGATGAAAATGAAACTTCTGCTGAATCGATTCCCACATATCCTCTCTATTCCTGATGTTTATGAATGTCCATGACTTATAAAAAAGAATCCTCCATTTTTCTACCTATTTCCATGCAATCCTTTTGTAGTGTCGATTCAATGGCATTACTCTTTGGCAAGCATAGGTTGGGAAAGGGATCAAGAAGAACAAGCAGTCTCTGGCACTGCTCCAGGTATTACCTTGAAAATCTCCCTAATATTCTTATAAATTTGTTATAGGCCCTGCCTGTTAGGCAAGAGAACTCTCCAATCATTCTTTCTTCTGTTTTGTGCTTCCAAATGGTATGCAAGAACTGACCCAGTGCAATGTACGCTTATACCTCTGGACAATTTTTCCAAAAAGAAAAAAACCTTCAACAAAACAGATTGTCTTCCAAATTTCTTGCACTCCTGTACTTGCAAATAGCAGCAGGGCAGATCTTGATGATGAGAGCAGGGAGGTTGGTACCGGAGAATCTGTTTTTCTTCTGGTTAACTGGGTCTTTTGTTCAAAATCATGATTTCAATTCTCAAGATGTTTGCTGTAAGATTCTGCAGTAAACACTTCACTGTACCAGACCTCCAGTGTAGATAGACCTTTTGTTTTTCAAATGTTTATCTACATAGCTCAGTGACTTCTGCAATGTGCCTGGCAGTCTCCAGTTGTTTTCATCTTCCTTCTTCTTCAAGGTAATAACAAAGTCAATACTGTTGGAATAACAGACATTTTGGACACAGATACTACTCTCCTGACAAATTTCAAATTCCTGCTCCAAAACATGGTGATATTAAAGAAATTAAGATAACATCCAAATGTTGGAATATCACAAAGTACTTTTCTGTATGTTCATTTCCAGGTGTAAATTACTGGGTGGCAACTGACACCAAGAAATGGAAAGAAGATTCTGTTAGCTGTCAAGATTGATGCAGCTGGCTATCTGTGTGGTAATAATGGTGTCACAGTGTCCTGGGAAACTACTGAATCACCCTGTAACAGAGGATTGTCTGTTTCTCTGTGTACAAAGCGATAGAGCAGTATACATACAGTATAAAGAAAGTATTAGACAGCTGTATTCTTTAGGCCAACTTGTCTCACAGCTACATTACAGTAAATCAGAAATTATTCCACAAATCTCTATAGAGCTATTCCAGATTTATGTTTGAAGAACTAAGAGCATAATCTAACTCTTTTAATCTCATTTTATCATTTTATATAGCCAGCTAATGAAATAATGACTATGGGCAGGAATTTTTGAAAAAATATCTCTAGTAAAAGCACATTTATTTTCACAATATGTTTAATCCCCAAAGCTAAAATACAATGAAATGGATATACTGGCCACTTTTGAACTCTTTGTTGGTTGTGTGTGAAAAATATGTGAAATTTTTTCATGCATTTAATATACAATTTACACATTTTTCTCCTTGCTGATTTTTATCCTGCCACTGTGCAAACTCTGTGCATTTTCAGAGAGTAGCAAGGCCTCTTTCCTTCTTTTTCCTCTGGATCACACATAGGAAGAGTATTAAAAACAAATAAAGTCCAAAGAAAAAGCACAGACCTTTCCAGCTCTTCCCAACTCGGACATGAGCTGAGTTGTTCTGACCTTTCCAGAGTACCTTTGTACACAGGTATCTTCCAAAGGTTGTGTGAGCTAGCCATGGTCCCCTACATTGGAAATCTTTTCTTTGAGAAGGCTAACCCGTGCTCTAATATGACAAATTACAGAGGGAAAAACAACTTCTAAATGTTACCTGAAAATACCATTGATTTTGTTTAAACCTAAACACAGAAATTTGAACTTTATTTCATTACATAGTGCATAGCATGTTAAGTGGAGGGAAAAAAAAGCCCCTTTAAACCTGTTTTCTAGTTCAAAGTCATAGCACTGCAACTGTAACATGTTAACTTTAGTGCATGCCTATTTACCTGATATGCCACTAAGGCAGCAGTCCTAATAGCTATCACTGTCATAGATGCACCAAAGTAACTGATATTCTTTATTTCCAGAAAAACAAACAAGCAAACCAACCAGTTATTTTTCCATTGAGATTTAGATGTTTTGTTTTGTTTTTTAAAATAACTGTAGTAGATGAAGATAACTTAGGTTGTGAACATTGACAGGCAGCAGATAATTGCATGTTTGTGGGTGAGTGGGTGACTATCTGAAACTGAACTTTTGAACTCATACACAAGCATGGTAGCCATAACTGGTATGGGCCAACTAAATTTTGATAGCATCAGGGCTAATTAAATATGACAGGTCCTGATTCCTCCAATTAATAACAAGATGTAAGACAGAACCACCAGTTAGGACTCGATCATGCATTTTCTTCTGCACATTGACTATTTAGGTGGGCAAAGCTGGGGGCTGGGAAAGAAGATGGTGAAAACAGAGTCTGGAGAAAAAATTCTGAAACTTGCAGAAGACCCTGGAAATTGGATCACTCCAAGTGCTGTGAGATAACCATAGACCTTGGCTGCTACATCAGAGGCTACTCACACCTGAGACTGGTACCTGTGAGCATTGGCACAGCATCACCTGACTGGGCTTTCTGCGTGTCCATCCCTGGCCCTGTGGGGAGGGACATAGAGACCTGGGGAACACAGTGCTTGTGGGGAGGGAGAAAATGAGTATGTGATAAAATCAAGCAGAGTAAAAGCCTTAATCTCAGGTGTTCTTAAATAAAACCCAATATCCAGATCCACCATGGGTTGTTTACTCCATCTAACCCATGACAATTTAAGATATAACTTGTATGACTGTATGATTAGACTGCTGTCAAACTGCATACCTATGCTGCATGCAAAACACAGTATATATGTTCACAACAGAAGACCATGTTACTTGTGCAATGATCAATGACTCACCAGCAGTGTAGTCTTCTAAATTTAGTCCTGTGCCCTATTGAAAAGTTACTCTGACAATTTACCATGGTGACACTTCTCTTATAAGCTTATTATCACTATGTTCATCTTCTCCCTCTTACTGCTGGAAAATAGACATAAATACACTCATGTTTTTCTCTTGTTGTCAGCTGTTTTTGTTTCAAATTCTAACTTCTAAATTACACAGAGGGAATGTAAAGAGAAAAACTGAAAAAAGATCACTTAATCTTGTTAAACATGGCAGCAAATCACATTTGTATCCGAGTGGTGCAACAGAAAAAGACACATCCCAACACCAACTCCTGTAAATCCACTACTCAATTATTTTCAAACACAGTAAATAAAATTTATTGCCAATATGTCTATATGTGGAAGAACAGTCTGTCTGAGAAAACAAGAAAATTATACAGAATTATGTGAGTTGTGTTTGCAGCAAGTTTTGTTCATAATGAAGCCATCCTTGTTTGCTTGGGAGTTTCTCTTGTTTTTAAAGGAACTGAAAACACCAATTATTAATAAATATTTTCATGTAAGTAGACTGGAGAAGTAGACATTTCTGTAGAAATATTGGGAGCTCCTTTAAATGCTCAAAGACGCATTTAAACAAAACTGGGCAAAACACCACCAAAAAGTCTGCATAATTTTAGTCATGTTGATAAGTAACTAAATGTCCTTTTTCAGACTTTTATCGTAAAAATGTTGGCTGCCATTGAACTAGAGTCTGTTTGCTTATAAGGAAGGGACAAATATCCACTAATACCGGTAGTGCTTACTGAATTTCCTTCTGCAAATATGACACAATACAGCCAGCACAGGCAATGATAAAAAGAAGCAGACAAGTAAGGTCAGAACATTGAACTGATGTCAAATACAATTTCCCCACCTCATCTGCTCTCTCAACAAACTGTTACTGCTTTTCTTTAAATCAGTAGCTACTCACTGGCTGTTACTATTTCTCTATCAGCTCCTGGGCAGGCATGTATTCTAAATCTGTCAGGATAATCTAGTGTCCTCAGGAAAGAGGCCTTGATGTCAGCCAGCATTTTACCAAGATGTTTTCAGCTCTATCTGAATCCAGTAGTAAAATATCTGCTGAGGATATGGATTCTAAAGCCACCTTCTGCTTCTGTTCTAACTCTCTCCATTTAAATAGTCTTTTCTGTTTTCCCTATATGTAAACCTTGTGTAATTATTTCAGGATTAGTTCTCCCTGTTTCATGCAACATGACGGAATTGGACACTAAAAAACAGGGCCTGTCTGCCCTGTTGCTTGAAAATTTATCTCCAACAACATCTTTTCTATTGAGAGCAGGTTTTCTTCCTCCTGACTTCTTACCTGAACCTATGTTGTGCTTAGTTCTTTACAGGAGATACTTAAAACATTCCAGACATTTTGTGATTTACCTAAATAACATAAGCCTGCTCAGATTAAGGATTCATGCTGCAACACTGACCTCCTCTTTCTTTTCCATATAAATCATTTTATTTCTTTCTACGTACTCCCAAAAGCTTATTTAAATATGCCAAAGAACTTGCTGTTTATAAAATACATCTCTCTGGATGGCTATATGGACAGAGAAAAAGATAAAAGCAGTGCTCTTCACAGATGCAAAATGTGAAATTGAGGATGCCTGTACTACACAATCCCAGTGTAAGACCTTTTCTTAAAGACGGTAACAAAATTTCAGTTGAAAGCAACATTATAAAGAGACTAAAATACACAGGTGGGCCAGTTCTGTGAAATCCAGAGGACTGGATTCAAAGGCACTAGAGTGTTTAGGGCTTTTTCCCCCCTTAAGAGAAAAATCTTCTAGTGACAACCTTAATAGCAAGAAATTAAACCAGCTGGAGAATGATGATGCAAGCCAGACAATGTGATAAAGGATAGATACATCATGGAATATATAAAATAGGTGGAATATTTCTGGTATGATGGAGAATTGAGATGAGAGGCAAGTCATTAAACATGTCAGACAACATTCAAGGGTTGAATTTCTTTGTGGAGGGCTAGGAAGGTTGGGAAGAGAAGACAGATACCAGCAGTAGGCAGGATCCATCAAACTAATCACTTAGAGCCTGCAGTCCTTTGGAAAAGAGAGATGAATGCAGACAGAAGACCAGCAAGACCCACAGAACAGCACAGTCATGTTGAGTAGTATTACACTTATTTTTCAGGATTTAGTATAGTCTAGTGTAGACATAGCCGATGTGCTTGTGCTAGAAGAAAAAGTTCTCTAAGTTAAATGCCAGTGAGCCTAAAGAATAGCCTAGGCCTCATGCTTCAAGAAACCTAGAATAAAGCCTTCTTTTGTATTTTGACAACCACAAATGATAAATACTATTTGATTGTTTTAAGACTAGTAATATGCCAACCAATCACATAAACTATAGGGGTGCATGATCAGGACCCCTCAACCAATGACTTTGTGAGATTCATCGCGTGATCATACAAGAAACATATAAAAATCAGTGCTTGATGCAATAAAGCCTTTCTTGCTTGCAACGCGACTGTGGCCTGTGTCAGTCTGCGTCGCTGGTTGGGGATCGTGCCTCAACCATAGCCATCAGTCTAGAACTGCTGTTTTTCTTCGTACTATCTGCAAACAGCTTTTCTGTATTCAGTTTCTAAAATGCAGTTGCCTGGTGGCTGCCAGTTTACTAGATTTCTGGCATGTATGGTTATTATAATGTATAAATAATTTGCGACCTGCTGACCTGCAACTCATGCTGAGGTCAGTTTTCATCTTGTGTGGCAATAGTTGCAATTATTTTTGAATTTTTTTTTCTGACAAGTTTTCAAACACCAGTGAGTTGGTGAGCAGAAATGATAGCTTTTTATCTGTAAAGAATTATAAGCAGAAGTATGCAGAGAAAACCTGATGATGTCTATTACATTAGCAACATTATCCTCAGAGAGAGCTATGACAACAAGAATGTTTCAGTTTGAAAACAACCAAGAACAGTGGAATAAGTTGACAAGCAACGTCCTGACATTTCTTAGGGGTTTGGGCTTTTAGTTAGTGAGGCTAAAGCTATTCAAAACTACCTACTATGGTTTTGCTTTTCACTGGTTTCTTTGTCCTGGTAGGCCATCCAGCTCATCACCTCATTAGCTTCTTGTTGTTGTTGCTTTTGGTTTTTGGAAAGAGGCTTAGAACACATTACATTTCGTTCCTTAATTTTGTTCATTTGTTCACTCTGTAGAGACCACATTCATCCCTCAGTGGCTTAGTCTTTCAAAGGCGACAGTTACTAAGTGCATTGTGATGCAGACAGCTTTCTCTATAATCCCATAAAAATCCAGAATATAGGGGTTTACATAGTTCCCATTATCCCATGGCTGAGAGGTGATTACTCCTGCAAGGTAGGATATTGTGGTAAGCCAGATGCCATGTGTGACATGAGATGTCAGCATCTAGAAGGGAAAATCCAATTCAAGGTCTGATTCTTTGACCAGAAATTTTTTTTTCTAGTTTATGCCGCCTTTTATGAATCCCCAGTGTAACTCATTTCAGCAATCCTCAGGAACCAATGCATAAACAGCAGTAGACTGTATGTCATTTTCCACAAGTAGACTAAAGACAAAACCCCAGGAGAGTGAGGCTGTACAGGTGGAGCAGACATTGAGTTGATCTGAGTGCATAACTGCCTGCAGAAAGGTAAAAACCTCCATTTCAAATCTCTTCTTGTATCTCAGATGAGTTTGAGAATGTAAAGGAATGAACTGTAAGGTTGTAATACCATCATTAGACTCCATATGGATATAAAATAATTTTTAGGCTGAAAATCACTGATTGGGTCATTTTAAAAAAAGAAATTATATCACCCTCATAGATGCAGTGTTAGAGTGCTTTGCATCTTACTTTGTCTGCCCCTTTATGTAATAGTTTTGTTTCTCACTTCTGCTGCTAAATTTCACCCTGAAGTTACAAGTGGTCTGTGTAGGTGTATTGATCAGAGCACATTCCTGAGGTCCTGTGCTCATATCATATAGCAGGACTTGAAGGATATCTTCCTTTTAATACCAAATTGTTGTGTTGCTTAATATGTTATTTGAGTGTAATCTGTAGGAAGCTGTAGTATGAAAGAAATTAATTGAACCACTGACTTTAAATCATACATTTTGAGTTACATGTTTTGTCTCACAGCCACCTGAGGACAGAAATATCCTTTGTACTAGCAAAATGGGTTTGGACTGTCCCATTTTTGCTGAACATCTGCATTCAGCAACAGCATCAGTACCTGATTTCCTACAGCAATTCTAGGAACATATCAGTGATGCACCAAACATCTAAACCTGCTCCAAAAGAGGCTGAAAATTAAGTCTGCTGAAAATTAAGGCTGCTGAGCTGAAAGTCAGACATCCCATAGCATCTCTCAGGCAAAAATAGCAAAATATTAACTTGGAAATGGATTTGAAAATTTTGACCAGCATTTTTTTCTTTGGTAAGAGACAGCTTTGTTTCCCCACACAGGACCATTTATGACCAGCTACCATAGCGAACACTGCTTCTGTTGCCCCCCATCATTACCTGCCTCCCTTGATGCTTCGGCCTTTATACTTTTTGTCTCCCCATTCCTAAGCTGCATGGGAGATTCATCAAGTAAACAAGTACTTTTGGTAAAATACCAAGAACTTGCAAAACATTTTAAAACAAAACCACATAAGAGTAGGAACCAATATAAGTGCATTGTTATGGGGTAGAATATGGGTAGAATTCCTGTTTCTTTAAAACATTTCTTTTTTCCCGACGTTATGCTTCCCAGGGCTTTTTTTATTTCTGCAGAGGGGTTGGGGAGAGGGGTGCTTGGTAGTTTGGAGGTTTTTAGGAGGTTTGGGGAGCGTAGAGGGGGTGTTTCAAACCTCTGCTCTGTGTTTTATAAGAAAGGGTGGACAGGCTCCGGGGGCCCTTGTGAACGCAGGCCGGTCTTCTGCAGTTTCCCCCGTGGCTCCATGGATGCACAGGGTGACTGCGGGGCCACATTGCCCAGTCCCAGTTCCCCTACAGGGGAGCTGCTCCTGCAGCGGGCAGCAGGAGTGGCTCCCGCACGGAGACGGAGGTGGCAGCGGGGCCAGGAGGGGCAAGCCCTGCGGCGCCTGCCAGCAGTGGTGCATGTGGCACAGGGAGCACCCTCGTCCCATGGCTGCAGCTCCGCAGCGGCAGCACCAGGCTGGAGATGCCCCCACCAGTGTGTTCACAGCAGCTGTGGCTTCTGCAGTCCCTCCAACTCACTCTACCAGCGTGGGCGCAGCGCAGGCATGGCACACACCCTGTCCCGGCCACGCAGCAGTGGGACCTACAGCCAAGCCCCTGCAGAGCAGCAGCTGCTAGTGCCAGGCTGAGTGGTGGCAGGTGCACCTGGCTCTCCCCGGCACTGCACGGCAGGTCCCCCCCGCATGTGCAAAACTGGCGCCAGGTAGAGAATGCTGGCTGCAGGACGAGGGCAGCCTGGTGCAGGTGCCAGGAGTGGCCCCGTGGCCCCTGGGGTGCCCCGTGGCCCCTCACAAGTGGGGGGGGCCCTCGGTAGCCTCCAACTACAAGGTGTTTTGGTGGGAAACACCTCCATATTGCCTCGTGGTGAAGTCTCATGGAGGGGAGGTTCCTGAGCATCATTAGCCAATCCGGAGGCGACCTGCGTCAAGAGTGACCTTGAGATCGTGCGGGAATAGACACCCTATAAAACCCGCAAGCCCTGAAGCCCTTCCATCTCTTTGGGCTCAGCTTTCATCGGAACTGCACCTCGGCATCTTCTCTGTTCTCTCAGCCTTCTTCCTGTGGCTTGAGCAGCAGCTGAACCGATGACGGAGGCAGTGCAGGGCTGAGGACCATACAGTTCAGATATGGTGGTATTCTCTTTCCTGGGGCCCCGGGANACACACCCTGTCCCGGCCACGCAGCAGTGGGACCTACAGCCAAGCCCCTGCAGAGCAGCAGCTGCTAGTGCCAGGCTGAGTGGTGGCAGGTGCACCTGGCTCTCCCCGGCACTGCACGGCAGGTCCCCCCCGCATGTGCAAAACTGGCGCCAGGTAGAGAATGCTGGCTGCAGGACGAGGGCAGCCTGGTGCAGGTGCCAGGAGTGGCCCCGTGGCCCCTGGGGTGCCCCGTGGCCCCTCACAAGTGGGGGGGGCCCTCGGTAGCCTCCAACTACAAGGTGTTTTGGTGGGAAACACCTCCATATTGCCTCGTGGTGAAGTCTCATGGAGGGGAGGTTCCTGAGCATCATTAGCCAATCCGGAGGCGACCTGCGTCAAGAGTGACCTTGAGATCGTGCGGGAATAGACACCCTATAAAACCCGCAAGCCCTGAAGCCCTTCCATCTCTTTGGGCTCAGCTTTCATCGGAACTGCACCTCGGCATCTTCTCTGTTCTCTCAGCCTTCTTCCTGTGGCTTGAGCAGCAGCTGAACCGATGACGGAGGCAGTGCAGGGCTGAGGACCATACAGTTCAGATATGGTGGTATTCTCTTTCCTGGGGCCCCGGGATTTCTTTTCATTTTCCTGTTTTCCAGGAACCTCGGTGTGGATCTGGCGCCATTCCACAAGCCAGCCTCCTTCTGCCCTTGCTCCATCAGCCCAGCAGCAAGCCCCAGAGAAGCACAATCTGTCCCCCTTGCGTCATTGTTTTTGGGTTTTTTTGGTAAAAGAAATTCTGTTATTTGTTGTTGAAACTTGCATTCTCTCGTCACTTTTAACGTCCCCTAGTGTCCAATGTAGGACATGCATACGCATTGCTCATCAAAGAAATAATTCATTTATTTAGGCAGTACAGAGTCAATATTCTTCAGGCTTCTCTGTACAGTAAGCAAAATGGTGTCAAATGTGCCCTCGTTTTCCCTTAATACGCTTCTGATGAAATAGTCTGCAGTGAAGTAGCTAATGTGGCTGGAAGTTAAATTTCCAGTGTTAGGCATATAGTTTCAGGCTATTTGTATTTTTCACAGTGATGCCATTGATCTTGAGTCTGGTGCACTAGTAAATCACAAAAAAATCAATGTGACAATCTGCAAAATTAAGTTGGTTTGAATAAACAGCTCTATGTTAGTATAAATGCATACACACTGCATATTTGAATTAAATGAATGCTATTTTTCAGAAACTGTGTGAAATGAGAACACTAATAGAATTTTTTTCAGTGCGAAATTTAAAACTGTGGATGGCAAGAGCTTTAATGTTTTAAGTTGTAAAGGCTATGTGTCAAAGCAGCAGCATTTACAGGGTTTTGCTGCATGTGGACTCTCAGCTTCAGCACAAGTTGTCTTACAGCTTTTACCAGCCGTGTGGGCTAGGCCATGTGCGTCCTGCAGGATTCCTTGAAGGGCACTTGTTAAGTGGACAGATTGTGCAAACAGAAGAGAAAAGAAAAATTTATGCTCATTCTTGCCAGTCCTACATTCTGTGCTTTCCTCCGTGATGTACAGCAAGACTAGCCACTCAAGCTCTAGCAGAAGGGCAGCAGGGGCTACTAGAATGGGGATGGTCCCTACAGGAGAACTGTGACTTCGGCCCTGCTAAGTCCTCACAGCCCTACCTGTCCTCTCACAGCTCCTGCCTAATGGGTCCATAGGGTGGAAATGACAGGGGGCTCACATCAAGCATATTGAAGGCAGTGGTGAGCATCTGGAATTGGTATCTCCAACTCCTGAGGCTGTGAAGTTGCTATGGTGGACATTTATACATCGAGGCTGCTGTTAAAAACTCTTTCCAGCTTGGCTTTGGTCTGGGTTTGCCACACAAACAGGCACAGACACCCACATACACACACACAGAGCATTCTCAGCCCTTCACCCACATCCAGCCCCTTGGTACTACCCTGGGAGACTGCAAACCATGGGAACCAGATGAGAGAAAGGGGTTCTCAGCCTCCCACTTTCAAGCTGGGAGAAAGCAACATGAAGGTTGAGGAAAACAGTGAGATATCAGAAGCTTGAACAAGATACTAATTTGTGAGACATTTGTCCTTTCTGTAGTTACTTAGTACTATTGCTGGCAGACATCACTTTTTCTGCCCAGCAGGAATGCATCCTTCCCTTTTCTCACAATATAAGCTCATCATTCCTTCTTGCCGATCTAGTTTCAGTGTTAGACAGGATGAAAAAGAAGACACTCTGTTTTAAGTTGCCAGTTGAAAATGTATCTACAAGTGCAGAATAGAAACTCCAAATGTGAGGGTAGAAGAGGAAAGAAGGTAAAAAGGGCCCTAAAGAATTGCTGTACAAAGCAAGTTTAGGTGCTGAATGATAACATGTAAAACCAAAATAAAACAATTGCTGTAATGGCACAGGAAACAAAAAGCAATAATTGAATTTAGGAAACCTTAAGTAGCTCAGATTCCCATTCATAAACTTTGCTGTCCAGAGCTATGTGAGTCCACATCAAGAATTAGGTTATGCCCCTACAGTAGGACATCTGAGGCAGCACAGAGACCCACCCAGACGTACCCATTCATTGCATTGCCATAGTCATCACAGTCATCATCACAAGCTGCCCAGACTACCAGAGATCCTGAATAATTACATGGAGACTGGCACCTCAGCTAACCCATGACATGGAAGCCAAAGTTATCAAAACTGATCTGGGTACCTCAGCACAAAATTCTGACAGTTAATCTACAGAGCTGTTATTGTTTTTACACACTTAGTATGTTCAGGGTGGAATCTTACATTCATAATGTAAACAAGAACTATTATGTCACATGCAATGAAATTTTCCCTATATTCAGATGCAGTTTATTTGTAATGAAAAGAACAAAAGCCTGATGTCACAGCTTTTCCATTGAAAAAAAAAAGGTTTTTATGAAGAATCATTTGAACTGAAAATATTTTCTCTTGGGAAAAAAATTATCTAAATGGCTAACTTGCTGTCAATTTGTTTATCCAGAGGAATGACATTGGTCCAGGAAGCTAAATAAGTGCTTGGGAACAGAGTACAAAAATATCTCAGAGAAGCATTGGCTGAGTTTAACTGCTGATGTAAAAGCATGCAAGACCGCTGGGCCCAGCTCAGTTGTAGTTCCTTATGAGAGCTGTAAATTTAGACTAATATCTTCAGCAAGTGAAGCTGGTTCAACACATTCTGCAATTTGTCCCTTATTTAATAGAAGTGCTATAGCTTTAGTTCATCCCAGAAGACATCAAATGCTGGGACCAGCATTTTTGCTACTCTGGTATGAAATGCACTAACAGCTTCATTCGAGGAAGAGTAAGCGCATAGTATTATTTTTCTAGAAGGTGGTTTTCTTGTGCTCCAGCCTCTAGAAGCTACTAGAAGCTACTAGAAGCTACTCAGAAATACACTATATAAACTTACATTCCAGGTGCTCTGGAATAGGCTTATAGCCTATTGCCTCACACTTGGGAGGTGTTTTAAAGTCCTCTTCTGTTCAGTGGGAGTGCTTTTTGTACAATGACGCATATACTTCACCAGTTCATTTAGTAAAATTTGTTTCCAAGAAAGGTCTTGGTGAATTACGACTTAATGCAAAGCAGCACAATTATTTGAAATTTTCCCACTGGCTCATAAATTTGACTGGATAGAAATATGTTAGGAATGGCTCAGGACAGCAAGGAAGTGCTTCTGAACCTACATGCCCCAGCACTGTAAAGAAATAATTTGATTGTGTCATCAGGTCTTTAGATTTCAGAAAGGTTTGAGGGAAGCTATGATAGCTGGGTTTGAGTAGGTATTTGTTGTCAAGAGGCATGAGACACTTGTCCAAAAAGACTGCTGTTCATGAAGTTATTTTGGTCCAGCAGATGTAAATATGCCCAATTCAACAGTAGCTAAAGGAAAAAACAACTGAAGGAAGATGTTGCTTATCATTTCTCCAATCCTACCCGTATCTGAGACAGGCATACAAAAGAGTATGGCAGCTGAAATTTTCTCCTCATTTACGTCTTAAATTCTTCTCAAGTGCGTTTAAGTCCTGTATTTTTCAAGCTTTTTTCCATGCTTTACTTAGTTCCGTACCTAGGCAGTTCTACCAGCTGAACATAAACAACTGAAGACTTCATTTTGGAAAACAAGAGTCACTACCAACAAAGAGAGTACTCTTCTTGGAGTTCTTAATGTCTAAACTAGTGTATAGAGACACACCCTGAGGAAAAATCCCTTTTCGCCTTACATAAACCCATGCTTAGGACCACATGTAAACTATTCCTGCCTTTCCCAGCAGAAAAGGACCTCAGAGTGCTGCTGCTCAGCATGAGACATCAGCGTGCCCAGGTGGCCAATGGCATTCTGGCTTGTATCAGAAGTAATGTAGCCAATAGGACCCGGGTGGTGATTGTCCCCCTGTACTCGGCACTGGTGAGGCTGCACCTTCAGTACTGTGTCCAGTTCTGGGCCCTTCACTATAAGAAAGACATTGGGGTGCTGGAGCATGTCCAGAGAAGGGCAACAGAGTTCGGAAATGGTCTAGAGAGGAAATCCTATGAGAAGCAGCTGAGGGAGCTGTTTAACCAGGAGAAAAGGAAGCTCAGAGGAGACCTTACTGCTCTCCACAGCTACCTGAAAGGAAGTTGTAGCATTGAGGGTCACCTTCTTCTCCCAGCCAGCTAGCAAAAGGACAAGAGGAAATGGCCTCAATGTGCCAGGGGAGGTTCAAGTTGGACATCATGAAGAATTTCTTCACTGAAAAGGTTGTCAAGCATTGGGATGGACTGCCCAGGGAGGAGGTGGAGTCACCATCCCTGGAGGTGTTCAAGAAACAACAGGACTTGGCACCTACTGCTATGGTTTATTTGGCATGGTGGTGTTCGGTAAAAGTTTGGACTCAAAGATCTTGGAGGTCTTTTCCAACCTTAATGATTCTAGGATTCAAGTGTCATAACAGAAAACACTGGGGCAGTGATAAATTCCTATAGTATCACAGGATTGTATGTTGAGTTCCACTTCTGCGAAACCCCTTTACAAAAGTTCTTGAGGCCTGTTTCTTTTTAATAACTCCTCTTGGAAGTGGCTTTTGCTGCAACATCCCTAAATTTCAAATAGCAGGTGACCTCATATGGGGCCTAGTTCAATTTTCTGAAACCAGATGGATCACGCTATCGTTACATTGGCAAGAGCTTGCAGAGGCAGGGTGTGATGTCATAATGGCAAGACCATCATGTCAGAGCTGGGCTCTGAGGATACTCTAATCTCACCAGTGTGGATGCTGCTTGGTTTGTCTTCATTTGGGCCTGGGAGACATCTGAAAGATGACATTTATTGGTCCATAAATGGCATCACAGTGGAAACAGCTGTATTGCTTTTAAAACCTGTGCCTCTGTTTCTTCATTACCCCTTGCATGACGTTGTTGGAGAGGGATGGCTCTCATTGGTATCGGGTTTAAATTTTATAAGGAAGGATGTCACTGTACTTTGGTTCTTGAATGGCCTGCAAAAGAACACGTATTTTACAAGACTTGAAGGAAGAACTTCATAGCATTTCCTGAGACAGGCCTGTAAGGGAGGTGATGTAAGTAAAAGGACTAAGAAGCACATGCAGATTTTCTATGTGCTTTAGAAAGAGAGTACAGGCAGTGCCAGTCATTGGGGCAACAGTAATAGGACAGTATACAGGATATATGAAACCTTTTAGCATGAGGTGTGCTTGTATCTCAGTTTTAAGTTGGCTTATTGGCAGCCATCTCTGGTTGAAACAAGATTCAGAAGAGAGACCTTAGATTATTTAATCAGGGAAGTTTTCCGCTCTACTCTCCATTCCTTCTACTTTGGCCATGAAATACTTCTTTCCTATGAAATACTTCTTTTCTATTCAGCACAATAGTATCTTTCTTTTAGATACATTCTTCTGCCCTCCCCTCCAAAAAAAAAGAAAATACTTGTTCTATTGTCACAAAGCAAGCAATATTCACATATAACAAGCAAACAATTTTATTGGTCTAGGAACTGCAGTTGCTAGACATGAGATTCAATAGTACAAGAGAAGCCCATTCAATTTGTTTTTTAAGTTTTTCAAAAATATCAGCTGTCATAAATCTTGTCTGCTGTAAGAAAGACTACTTTGATCTCTATTGACTGAGAATTTACACTGGTGTTTTTATACAAAACCTGTTCAAATAATACTTAGAAACTTTTTTTTTCTTTTTATAGAGCTACTATGTGAGATAACTTTCAGGAACAGAGACTTCCTGGCATCATTATCTGTAAGAGGGGTGAAAAGAAATCTTTATTGAACAAAGACCAGGAAGCCAGCTTTATTTTCCTCTTATACCAGCTATATTGACACAGCTAATAATGATTCTTTGCAGCTAACAAAGTATAAACTTCATAAAACATATGCAGAAGAGAGAGAGGTGGGACCCTCCATTCAGGCTGGAATGAAATCTCAGCAAAGGCCATACTGTGGCACAACATTGAAGTAGTAAACAGTGTCTTGGCATTATCATGGAAGGTTGAACCAGATAAACTATGTCGTGGTTTTACCACATATTT